>JAQQSK010008748.1:0-13374 GCA_028658325.1 Potorous gilbertii
GGAGCTATAAGAAGTTAACACTCTTGTGGAAGGACAAGGTCAGAAGAATAGAAAAAATGGGGAGCAGGACAGGACGGAGGGAAATACAGTTAGTCTTGCACAAAATGACTATTATGGAAGTGTTTTGCAAAACAACATATATGTAGCCTAAATTGGGTTGTGTCCCTTCTCAGTGAGGATGGGTGGGAAAGAAGGAAGGAGGTGACATTGGAACTCAAAGCTTTAGGAACAAATGTTGAGAATTGTTTTTGCATGCAACTGTGAAATAAGAAATATTGATAATAGGGTATAGAAATTTATCTTGCCCTACAGCACAAGAGAGAAGATGATGATAATAGAAGGGAAGGGTGTTAGAAGTGAGACCAGATTGGTGGAAGGGGTAATCAGAATGTACTCTTTTTTGGGATGATATTGGAGAGAGATGGGGAGAATATTTGGAACTCCAATTTTTGTGGAAATGAATGTTGAAAACTTTAAATAAATTAAAAAAATGAATTTGGATGCTATACTACTTGGAGCATATATGTTTTGTCATTAAATTTCTTTGTTGTCTATGGTTCCTTTTAGCAGGACATAGTTTCCTTTCTTATTTCTTTTGATTAGATCTATTTATGGTTTTGATTTGTATGAGATTAAGATTGCTACCTCTACTTTTTTTTATGTCAGCTGAAGCACAAAATATTGTGTTACGACCTTTTACCTTTACCCTGTGCGTATGTCCCAGATTCAGATGTGTTTCTTGTAAACAACATATTGTTGGATTACACTTTTGAATCCATCTGTTATTCGTCTATGTTTTATGGGAGAGTTCATTTCATTTACAATCACAGCTATAATTACTACCTACATATTTCCTTCCATCAAGTTTCCACTTGTTTAGGCTTTTAGTTCTCCTTTTTCTCCCTTCCCTTCCACAATAGAGTTTAAATTTTTGACCATCGCCTCACTCAGTCTTCCTTCTCTTCTTTCAACCGCCTTCTCTTCGAATCCACTTTTCCATTACTATATATTCCCTCCCTTTTAGCCTCCACTCTATTTATTTTCCCCTTCCCCTCCTACTGCCTATAGAGGTAATTGTGTTTTATACTAACCTGACTTTTTTGTACCCTCCTTGAATCCAATCAGGTGAGCGTAGCTCTCAAAAAATGCTTCTCTCCCTCCCCTCTTTTCCACTACTGTAATATATTTTTATGCCTCTTCCTGTGGTGGAATATTTTTTGCTTTCTCCTTTCCACATCTCCTATTAAAATCCCTTCACACTTATAAATCGCCTTTGTTATCATCGCATCATTGAATTTCTACCCAGTCTCTCTATGTATAACCATTATACACTTCATAATAAGTATACCATTCTCAAGAGTAACAAGTATCACCTTCCCTTATAGGTATGTAAACAGTTTGTCCATAATGTGTAATAAGTCTTCTTTCTCCCTGTTTATCTTTATATACTTCTCTTGAGACCTGTGTTTGAAGATGCAACTGTCTACTGAGTTCTGACCTTTTCATCAGGAAGGTCTGGGAATCCCTTATGTCTTTGAATGTTCATCTGCTTGTCTGAAATATTATGCTCAGTTTTCATGGGTAATTAATGCTTGGTTGTAGTACCAGCTCCTTTGCCTTATGGAATACCGTTTTCCAGTTCATTCGATCTTTTAATGTAGATGCTCCAAGGTCCAGTGTGTCCTGACAGTATGTCCTCGATATTTTAATTGTTTCTTGCTGGCTTCCTGAAGTATTTTATCCATCATTTGATAGTTCTGGGATTTGACCGTGGTATTCCTTGGTGTTTTTAGTTTGGTATCACTTTCAGGAGGTGAACTGTGGATTCCCTTTATGACAATTTTGCCCTCTGGGTCTAGGGTATCTCTGCAATTTTCCTTGATGATTTCTTTTATTGTGTGCGTGTGTGTATGTGTACACACACACACACACACACACACACACACGTATATATACATATACATATATTTTCATCATGGCTTTCTGGTACACCAAAAATCCTTAAATTTTCTGTTCTACATCGATTTTCCTGGTCAGTTGTTTTTACAATTAGTTATTTTGTATTTTCTTCCATCTTTTCATTCATTAGATTCTGTTTGACTGATTCTTAATGTCTCATAGATTCATTAGCTTCTACTTGCCCAATTGTAATTTTTATCTAATTGTTTTCTTCAGTTAATTTTTGCATCTCCTTTTCCATTTGTCTAATTATTCCTTTTAAGGAGTTATTTTCCCGAGTAAGGTTTTGTAATTCCTTTTTCAGTTGTACAGTTGTCCTTTTAAATTCGTCTGTGATTTCTTTTTTTTCATATTTTTGACATCATTGGTCAGTTTGTCTTCTATTTTTTCTAATTTGGGTTTTAAAATCCTTCCTGAGCTCTTCTGAGAAAGCTATTTCTGCTTCAGACCAGTTCATATTTCCTTCTGAAGTTTCAGATGGGTGTTCAGTCTCCAAGTTTACCTCTTTGATATTTGTATTTTGGTCCTTGTCCCTATAGAATTATTCCATGATGTTTTATTTTCTGCTCTCCATTTTCCTGGTATTTAAAGTAGATCTCTGGGTTCGTGGTACAGTGAACTCTGTCCAACAGTTCTTGTACTTAAAACTCGAGCTTTGTGTTTTATGGCCTCTGGTTCTTCCAGATGCAAGCTAAAATACTGCAGCTTACCTGATACTGAGCTGACTGGTGCTGGAAAGTGAGACCAGGTGAGGTCCATTTGAGCTTCCCTGCAGTTTCCCTGGAGCTACCTTGTTAAGTGTGTGGGAGAAGTGGTCTAGACACCAGAAGTCTCCTTTGCTGTGCTACAGCTTAAGCAAACTCAATGTTTGGTGACGCCATCTGCACCAGAGTCTTTCTGATTCCCCTAGGATACTGTGGCATGACTGGGGTCCTGGTGTTGACTATTGCTGGTTTCATCAACCTGAGGCTCAAGATCTTCTCTGTGTTTGTTGATGCGGGGCTATCTTGGACAACTCTGATCCAGCACTGGTCTCCTTCAATCATAGCAAGAGGGATCTTCCTCAGTGATCTTTCTAGTCTCATAAATTTGTTTTATCCCTTCTGCTTCTCCCTCTGTTTCAGGGTTTTCCCAGGTAGATATTCTCTGGTATCTTCAAGGTCAACAAGGGTAGGGAGATAGCAGTTATTGATAGCTCAGTCATATTGCCTCCTGGAAATTGAATAACAATTCTAATTTTTAAGGACCTATTTGCTTCTCTTAGTTTTTTTTTTTACCTTCTTTTTCATTTCACTCATCCTAATTTTTGAGAAATTATTTTCTCGAGTCATTTCTTATCCTTCCTATTCCACTCTATTGACTTTTTCTTGAATATCCTTCATTATTCCCAGTTTTCTTTTGCTTCTCCCTCTCTTATTTGACTTTTAAAATCCGTCTTGAGCTCTGGAAGAAGGCTTTTTGGGCTTGAGACTGATTTATATTCATATTCCTTTGAGATTTTTCATGCAATAATTTTGATGATGTTATGCTCTCCAGAGATTTTGTTTTGATTTTTCTTATCAACATTATAAGTTTCTTTGGAGATGTCGGGATTTTTTTTGCTTCTTGCAAATTCTTTGCCTTTTTCATTGCCTTTAATGCTGAGTAACCCTGCTGGAGCAATAGGGGGCACTCCAACCTTCTTTTTCTGAGGCTTTTTACCTGGTCACTGTCTTTGTGCTTTGGGTCCTTGGAGTCTGGCAACTTTCTATCTGTGCTAGGTGTTGCTTCTTTTCCAGGGATGGAAACTTGCTTTCTGAACAGAAGCTGAAGGTCTCATTGTAGACCTGCTGTAACAATGACCTCCTGAGCTTTGATTTAGTAGCCCTGGTCACTAAACTGTTCTATGACTAAGAGCCACCCACTGTTTTTTCTGGACTCTGTCTATTTTGGGTTGCCCTCCAATTTTACCTAAGTGAGATAAACCTTTGCTGAAGATGTTTCAAATTACTTTAAGTTGGAAAATTTTTTCATTCCATCTTTTTGTAAGTTCTGTTGCTCCACAATACATTTAGAGTCTTGATTTAACATTGTTCCTATGGGAAACAGGGAGAGCCCAAGGAACTTCTTTTCAGTTATGGTGATAGAGTGATACCATAATAAATATTGACAACCATTCCAAAAAATGGTGTGAAAAGCTCACTCAAAGTTGTGACCCACCAAAATAAATTGAAAGCATTTGAGAATACAACGAAATATTTATTATTTTATTTATCAGTAGTGGAATTCTTCTGAAGATTCTTTAAACTGTTTTAGAGGGGGATGGGACAGAGTAGATGACAGAGTAGAAAGACACATATACTCTAGCATTTTCCTCACAGCCGACAAAATACCTGTAAAAAATGACTCTCAACAAATTCTAAAGCAACAGAAGTTACAGAACAACAGAGTAAAAGAGGTTTCTAGCCAAAAGTAACCTGGAAGACCAACAGGAAAAGTCTATCTCACATAACACTGAGCAGAGCCCAGCCCTGGCCATGTGGCACTGGGAGGAACAGGACCTAAACAGACCTCAGGGGACAAAATTTCCAGCAGGAAGTGTCCCAGAACCCTCAACCCACAAATGGCAAAGAAAACTCAAAAGGTCAGTGTGGGAGGCCCTTCCAGTTGGGCAAGAGGGCAGCAGGTCTCCCCCAGCATGGTCCTCAGGCAGTGTCTGCTTATACTGTGGACAGAAGCACAAAGAGCCTCCTCTTGAAAAAAAAGATTCAGAAGTCAAGTAACTGGCTGGAAAAATGCTCAAAAAAGGGGGAAAAATAAGAAGTCTACGTTCTTGTTGAACAAATGTCTCCTTCCATCATTTCAGATGAGGATAAACAAGGCATCCTGTCAAAGGCAGGCAAGGTCTCCACCTCCAGTACTTCCAAAATGAATATGAAATGGGTTCAAGCCATAGAAGAGCTTGAAAAGCGCATCAGCAGCCTGCTAAAGGAGAATGAAAAAATGCTGAAGAAAATAACGCCTTTAAAAGAGGCTAAATCAGTTGGAAAAAGAGGTCCAAAAAGCCAGTGAGAAGAAGGCTTAAAAAGCAGAATTAGAAGTGGAAGAGAAAACTCAAAAGCTCACTGAACAAAATATATTGTTTTTGTTTTTGTTTTTAAAGTGAATCTGGTTCAGGGAAGCTAATGAGTATGAGATAAACCAAGCCGTCAGAAAACAAAACCAAAAGTTTGAAAAAATGTAAGATAATGTGAAACATTTCATAGAGAAAACAATTGACTTGGAAAATAGATCAAAGAGAAACAATTTAAAAATTTTGAGATTACCTGAAAGCCATCATCAAAAAATAGGATAGACATTATATTTCATGAAATTATCAAGGAAAACTCCCCTGATATTCTAGAACCAAAGGGCAAAATAAATATTGAAAGAATCCACCAATCACCTCCTGAAAGAGACTTGAAAAAAGAGAAATTCCTAGGAATATTGTGGCCAAATTTCAGAATTCCCTGGTCAAGGAGAAAATATTACAAGCAGCTAGATAGCAATAATACAAATATTTTGGAAATACAGTCAGGATAGCACAGGATCTGGCAGCGTCTACATTAAGGGATTGAAGGACTTATAATAGGATAACCCAGAAGTCAAAGGAACTGGGATAAAAATCAAAAATCACCTACCTAGCAAAACTGAGAATAATACTTCAAGGGAATAAATTATTATTCAATGATATGGAGGACTTTCAAGCATTCATGATGAAAAGACTAGAACTGAAGAGAAAATTTGACTTTCAAACACAAGAATCAAGAGAAGCATGAAAAGGTGAACAGGGAAGAGAAATCATGAAAGACTTTCTAAATCTGAACTGTTTGCTACATGAAAAGATGGTATTATCAACTCTTGAGAATTTTCTCAGTATTTGGGAAGGTGGAGGAATTATACACACAGAGAGAGAAAGAAAGACAGAGAGAGAGAGAGGGAGAGAGAGAGAGAGAGAGAGAGAGAGAGAGAGAGAGAGAGAGTGTACAGGTTGAGTTGAGTCAGAAGAGATGATATCCATAAAAGTAAAAAAATAAAAATAAGAGGTGAGAGAGGAAATACTGGGAGGAGGAGAGGAGAAGTGGAATGGATCAGGCTATAACTCATAAAAGAAATAATAAAAATCTTGTTCAATGGAAAAGAAAAGGGAGAAGATGGGAGGGGGAAAGTGAAGCTTACTTTCTTCATATATGGCTTAATGCGGGAACAACATGCTTGCTAAATTTGGTATGAAAATCTATCTTACACTACAGGGAAGCAGGCGAGAATGAGACAAGTGAGATAAGGGGGATGATAGAAGAGAGGCCAAATGGGAGAATGGAGTAACTAGAAGTAAATAATTTTGGGAAGGGACAGGGTCAAATAAAAGAAAAAAAAGGATGGACAGTGTAGGATAGAGGGCAATATAGTTAGTATAACACAACATGACTTTTGTGGAAGTCTTTTGCAAAACGACAGATATATAGTCTGTATTGAATTCCCTGCCTTCTCAGTGGTGATGGGCAGGGAGGGAGAGGGTAATTTAAAGTATTAGATACAAATATGGAGAATTATTATTGCATATGAGTGGGAAATAACTAACATATGTATTCGTGTGTAGGAATTTATCTTGTCCTACAAGAAAAAAGAGAACATTAGGAGAAGGGCAGAGGGGGGTGTGATAGAAGGGAAGATGCATTGAGGGCAGGAGCAATCAGAATGCAAGATATTATTGGGTGGGGAAGTGGAGAGTGGGGAGAAAAATTGGAACTAAAAATTTTGTGGAAAAAATATCAAAATCTAAAACCATAAATAATAATGCTAATTTTAAAATTATTTTAGAGATGATCTTACATTGTAACCTTTTAATGAATTAGAAATCCCTCTGATCACAGACTAAAATATTATTTTTGCTAGAGTACTTTGTCCCAGGATCGTTTCTATTAGAAGTCTCTTGAAAATATTGTGATGATGATGATTATAGACATTTTAATGTTTGCCAATATTTTAAATGTACTAATTCTCATAAGACTCATCACAAAACACTGAGATAGATGCTATTACTCCCATTTTAATGATGAAAACAACCTCAGGATCAGAAAAGGTAACTAAGAAACTCAGGATTAAGTGATCTTCTTATGCTGATATTATGACTATGAAGCATAAGTGTAATTCAGATTTTCTATGGTTTCATTCTCACATTTTGCCCCTCATGTGGTCCTAAATCTAAGCAAGTCTTACTTAATGAAAATGGTGTTCTGATAAAATGCCCCAATTAGAAGCTAGTATCAGAAATATGTATTGCGTTTCCCCAAGGAGGGGAAGGAAAATGTGTAGCACACTGAAATTTTCCGCAGAAAAAGATGGAGTGAACTTAAATCTCTGGTTATCGTCTTCCTCCCATTCTTTCCCTCAGTGAATCTCAAAGGAAGATGTGATTTATTTTCTCTAGAGTGGGTCATATGAATTTACACAGTTTTGAGTTTATAGCCCATTAAGAGACCTTAACTTTGAAAATATATAAAGTGTTTTCCCAAGAAGTGACAATGCTCTCATTGGGTGAACCACAATCAGAAGAAAAGGAAAAAATAATGACACAAAATTATCATTCCAGCTGTGTTGAATCAGTTTATTTCTAGTCAAATATTTAATCCTTATGAATCTGAGTATGAGAAAAACATATTCAGGGAAAAATTCACTGAGAAATTTTTCTCCTGAAGCAAAAACTATTGATAGGTCAAGGTACAAACGAAGAGGACAGTCTATTTTTGGTCAAACGGCAGAAAAAAGATATGGCTTGTCTTCTGGTCCTTATGCAGTGGGGAAGATGGGCTATAAAAAGGAGAACTTTGGTGATAGTCCTTGAAGTGACTGCTTGGCGGCAGCTTCAAGAAATATGAAATAATTAAGTGTATTTCAGATATGGCAGTTGTGGTAAATTGGAAGTTTGCTTTCATGGGATCGATGTGAGACAATGTAGAATTTTCACTGCATAAAACAGACAACACACGCATGTGCGCGCATGCATGCACACACACACACACACACACACACACACACACACACACAGAATGTTCATATCCTGAAGGAAAGCCAACTCAACCTATGCTGGATATATAGCTTCTGCTTTCCTTTTCTTTTGAGCTCTAAATACTAAAGCATACCTAGAGCACAGAGATTTATATAGTAGGAAGAACATTCTATTTCAATTAATTAAAACATTTATGTTTAATGTATGTTAGCTTGCTCAGAGGAACCATAAAAGGAACGAATTTTACTCACGAATTTCCTTGTGAAAAGAAATGATGTCTGATAATACTATTTTTACTACTTCAGAGACTGAATCATTTGGTAGGTATTTCATAGCAGGTGGTCTTAAACATAGTGTCTCAGGGACTGATAACTATAGTTATATTCCTAGTTGTCATGGAGACCAAAAATCTCCAAGGCAAAACTTTTGCATAGGATTTTAGTTTAAGGAGAAATTATTGTACTAATTAACATTATTACATTGGAAAAACTACTTTAAATTATTTAAGGCAACAGTCATAAAGAATCTAAGAGAAGATCACTATGATACATCCATGGTGTGTTTATATAAAAATTGCACATGACAAATATTTATATTTCTATAGTGACATTAATTGCCTTTTTATTGATAAACCACATATGCATACAGACAATTAGTTTCCCTAAAAATACAAATGATGGCGCTGTTTCTTAAATGAATTAAATATAAACATATGTTAATGAATAAAATAAAGAGTAATCACTGTTCTCTCTGCTTTGGAATGAAGTGAGAGGTTGAAGTTGAGAGGATCATTTTAAATACAATAAAATGACATAGCATTGCTCGAGCACTTATATCCGTGTTTCCATCCACTGCACAAATATCTCTGCTCCAGTGAATCATTTCTTCATATCTGTGAGATCTGACCTCTCTGGCATATTGATAACAACAATACTAACATAAATTTGTTAAAATAATTTCTAGAAAATGGCATGAGATGATCGTCAAGAATCAAACATAAAACAAGTCAATAAATTTGGTTCATTTTTATCTATGAATACTTAAGACTATGCAGCTTGTCATTCTCTTGGATGTCAGTGGGGAATGAAAAAGAAATATTAAGTGAAGCTAGAATAGTATGTTTCTTTATCACCCTTCACAATGATTTTGTATGAGGAAAATCAAAACAAATAACAGCAAAATAACTAGACAAAAGCACAGGTTAATTACTGTATATCCAAGGCTTACCTTGTCTTCTCTGCTTCATTATACTTAATGTTGGTTCTTCCCTAAATGTGAATCATACTCAGCATACTACTACTAGGGTCATCAGAAAGGGTCAAAGAACTTGTTGGGCATCATAAACTGTTTGCAAGGCCAATTTAACGTAAGATTTTTGTTTATTCTGGATCCCGACTTAGTCTACTGATGGATTTCAGCTTAAAAGAATGAATTTCTTATGATATAGAGAACAAAGAGACAAACAGATATGTTGTTAAAAATATCTTCTCAAGCTCTCATTTTTAATTAGATTCCATTGACCTTTATTTATAAAATATCATCTATAAGGCCACTAGGGAGTGCAGTGGATAGAGCACCAGTGCAGGAGTCAAGAGGACCTGAGTTCAAATCTCATCTCATACACTTGACACTCATTAGCTATCACTTCACAAGTTACTTAACCCCAGTTGCTTCACCCTAGGTCATCTCCAGTCATCCTGATGAATATCTCGTCACTGGATTAAGATGGCTCTGGAGGAGAAGTGAGGCTGGTGACCCTCACTCAAAAACAAAGTCAAGTCCAAGTCATGTCATTAGCTCTCTGATGACATGATCTTCTTCGATAATGAAGGAAGAACACACTAGCTTCGTATAAGACATTATAGAAGTTCATATGTTTGTCTGGATAGAAATAATAAATTCACCCACATACACTTAATCGCACACATACGATACTAAAATTCAAAACAACAAGAGCAACAATGAAAATAACAACACAGTCTTTATCTCAAGGAATTTACAGCTACACAAATAATGTTACCACAAAGCAAAATGGTAATAGATAGTTTTCTAGAAACGTTTGTGGGAAAAGTGAGAGATCAAAGAAGACCCAATGGAGAAGCTTGCTTTTACTGAAATATTACTGAAAGATAATGTTAAGGACAGATAGAAATGAAGAGACACCCTAATCAAAGGAAGGAAGATACCTTCAATTGGTGGACTCGAAAGATGAAGAGAAAAGTGGCAATTCAATCATACTGGGATGTAGAATGCATATAAGGAAGAGATTTACCTAAATCTGGAAAATTAACTAGAAGGAGTATATTTGTGTTCCTTTGTTTATTTGTCTATGGAACAGACATTCAAGAGGGTTCAATGATACTTGGTTGGAACTTGAGGTTGAGAAAGATGGAATAAAATAATTGTTTGGTGAGAAATGGGGTTTTATTTTGATGATGGCTAGAATCACTGGGATACACAGAATATAACTAAGATGAAAATACTATCACTGAATAGAAGGTGACATTCTGTTTCCTAGAAGGATTATATTTGTTGGATCCCTATTTATCTACTTGGTTTGATTGACCATGCTCACCCAAAAATATTCCACAAACTTTAGGAAAAAGGGAAGGAATCCAAGATTAAAAATGACCGGAAGTACTCTGTTTTCCCTCCTGAGTCAGTTAGGTTGGGGAAGACAATCAATGTCCATCTTGCATACAGAAAAGATCATTGTCAAGAAAGCTGGCAGGAAAAGTTCCATCGTGGCCTATGCTTGTTAAATATATTTGTGTTTATAATAGTGTTGTCAACATAGAGTGTTCACCTCATTCCGTTTACTTCACTTTGCATCAATTCATACAATCTTCCTAAATTTCCCGAAATCACCCCTTCACCATTTCTTAAAGTGCAATGCCATTTCATTACACATATATATCACAACTCATTTGGATAGTATCCAACTGGAGGACCACCTCAGATTCTAATTCTTTTCTCCCTCAGTAGTATTTATAAACATCTTTTATGTCTTCAATTAGATCTTATTCCACTTATAATTAATCTGTTTAATTAAGATTAATCCATCTTAATCTTATTCCCCAAGCTCTTGTTCTCACATTTTCCTCCATTAGAGTGAAATGTATTTCTGTAAATACTGCGTGTATGATGTTTTTTCCTTTGATCAGTTTTGAAATGTTCATCTGTAAGTTACTTCCTCATTCTTTCTTCCTTATTTCTAGAGATTTTAAATTGTGAAAAATAATTATATGGACTAGTTTTTTCCATTATTTACTCTCCTTTCCTGTCTCGATTTTTTTTATTCATTTCCATTCCTTTTAATCTCCTTAAGATAGCTGAATCATACCCAGTCTTTGTGCCTAATTAGACTTTCTCAATGAACCTTGATGAGAATGTTCAGAGGGAACACATGCATATATAAGTGTAAATGGAGGAGGGAATGGTGAGCATAAATAATATAACGCACTGAAGTCAATGAAGTAAGAAGAAACTTTCAAAAAGAATGGCATAAAAGGAATATTTGCCCAAAATGGAGATTAGCAGTTGATGTGATAAGAATAAAGGATAACTGATGGAATATTGTTGCACTCCTTTGCCATACTCATGACGTTTGGAATAAGAAGATAGACAAAAATCTTACTTTAGAAGGTGAAAAAAGAAACAATAAAGAAATATAGAAAATTTATTTTCACCTTGGCATTGTACTTTATTAATGTTCATTTTTGTTACTGTCTCATTGCACCCTTGTATAAAATAATTTTATCTTTTCTTCAGTGTTGATTCAATTTTTAAAAGTGTGTTCTATTTAAAAGCTAGCACTTGTATTGAGGCAATCTCCAAGGGGTACTGGTTGCTCACAAAATTTAACTAAGAACCTGAGTGATATAAATATAGGTGATTATATTATCCTGAGTTTGTACACGTCTTCATGATTACAAAATACTTTGAATACTTTATCTCATGTGATCCTGACAAAAACCTGTGAAATGGATAGTTTAAAAAATCCTTATAATAATTTTACATTTTAAAATCTGCGATCAATCCGTGTTAAGTGATGTGTAAACAACACGTATAACCATTTCATTTTTCCATTATTACTCTTGTTATGACAGAAACAGGCAATCAGATAGCTTAGGCAGTATAATGGCATTCATATGGCTCAAATTGAGTACTACAGAGATAAAGTATGGCTCTTCCTATAATGAGGTCTAACTTATTAATCATGGCACATAGACCCTTAAAGCAGAATTGGAGGAAAGGAGACCACTAAAGGAGACACTTTGAAGAAAATATGGATTTAAACCAGCAATATCAAGTCCCAGACAAACCAGATTCAATCATATTATCAACAGGTTAAAAATAACATTCTACTAGAAGTCATATTGTGAAGTTGTGTTGAAAAATACTAATAAGAGAAAGTTACGGATTTGTAAAATAAGTGTCATTACCTTTTAATTGTACTTTACAAACTTCTCTACAGCGTTCCACAAACACTAATTATTTCTTATGTGCAATGCACACAGATAACAGATGTCATTTAACTTTAAGAAATTATATAGTTTTAGAAATAATTTTTGAGTTTTATTTTTTAGAAGATTGTATATGTATATGTATTTAACACTATCCCATTCAAATATGATGACTGGAAATTAGGTTACAAAAATAGTGAAAGAATCAGAAATTATTTACAAAACAGGGGCATATGATACCCATTTTTAATTTTTGTGAATCCTGTCAAAAAAAAGGAGGAATTAAAAATTTACAGGCTAAACTTATTTGTCCCATGGTACTAGACCATTCACAGTATATGATATATCAGGAGAATGGATTACGCATAATGAACATAGGTTTTAGTAAAGCATATGCCTAATTTCCCAAATATTTACATGGAAAGTATGGGAAGATACGGGGTAGTAATATTAGATGTGGTCAGCATTATTGGAATGAGTAAGGCCAAACAGTCATCACTATCGATCTTCTCTCAATTCATAACATAGTCTCCACTGTCTTTCCTCAGAGATCTATGGTACAATTAAGTTATGTGTATCTTCACTGGGGTGAGGGACCACTTCCTCCTACTCGTTGGGACAGAAGAAATGATCCGTCCATTGTATAGCGTACATTTTAAGAGAACAACTTTCAAAGGTTCAGAGGAAAAGAGAAATAAGTGGTGGTGTTCTTTGTAGGTAGCTCAGGAGGTATTGGGAACTTCCAAGAATGACATTCTGAAGTCAAAAAAGAAAATTATTCCATAACAGAAAAAACAAAGAAATTATTGGAAGAAACCAATTTGAAAGTTGTAAGAACTCAAGTTGTGGTATTATGATTGTTACCGTTATCATGATTGTAATTATGGTAACTACTATTATTTTAGTGTTTTATAAAGGGTG
>JAQQSK010008749.1:0-13374 GCA_028658325.1 Potorous gilbertii
TTTGTGGTCGGTTCTTCAGGGCTCTCTGCAACGGAAATCTCCTTCACTGTATTTCTGCGTGGCTTCCACTGCTCCAGAATTTGTCAGGAGTTCTTTTTACAGGAAATCTATGGGCTGTGGGTTCGGACCTAGCATAGGTGAGTCTTTCTACTCCGCCATCTTGGCTCCGCCCCCCCAGTTTCCAAAATTCTCTGGTCAAACTCCAAGAAATTATGAGTGCTTGAATAGTTAAATTACAACTGACAATAGGAGAAAGGTTCTAGGAAGTTGACATGTAACATGGGGGGAAACCCATTAACTCTGCTTCAATAATATACTGAAATCACTAAGCATACATTTTTTTTTTTAAAAAATATGATTCCCTGGATCTTATATTCTTCATAATAATGTAACAAAATTACATGCAAAAGGAATAAGGAAATGATATTAAATTAAGTAGGTTTAGAATAGTTCCTTTGAGGAAACTCCTTGAACTATGTGGGAAACTATGCAAAGAAAATTTAACTCAAAGGTGAAACATAGCTTCAGATGTGATAGTGTATTCACATGTAACCTGAATCACCTGAAAGAGTTCTTTCAGGAACATACTAAAGAGGCCAGACATTCTGGCTATGTTCTCCACATGAGAAGAGAACATCAGTATTGCCGTACTTTATGACCTCTTTATGGATCTATCTGCAAACAAAGGTTTAGGTGTTGATGTCCTTCAGGTCCACATCACTCAACTCTTCCAACACCATTATCCTATATCTCCATTTCAGACTTCAAATATCTTAGTTGAACTTCTTATTCATATCCAGTTTTGTTCAGATGTCTGTAATATAAAGCTAGCTAAATTTTGCTTTTGTTTCTATTTCCACTGATTGCCACCCAATTGTTATTGTTTATTGATGTTATGTCTGACTTTTGATGACCCTGTAGACCATAGCATGACAATATTGTCCATGGACTTTCCTTGACAAAAATACGGGAGTGGTTTGCTGTTTCCTTCTCCAGTGGATTAAGGTAAAAGGGGTTAAAAAATTTACTCAGGGTCACACAACTAGTAAGAATCTTAGGCCAGATTTGAACTATTCCAGGTCCAGAACTCTATCCACTCAGCCATCTAGTTGCCCTGATTATTTTGCTCTAAATATTTTCCCTTGTTTCAGTTCTTGGATTTCTTTGAATGAATGCATCTTAATATTTAATGCTGCTTGTGCTCACTCCATCTTTTTACTTATCTTATTTGTATTAAATGGATCCTAGAACCACAATTCAGTAACAAGTTCCATCCTCTAAGGTTCAATGTTACCTATGCATTAATATCTTCTTCATATCATTTATTAACCAATTTTTTATATTTATTTAACATCAACTAAGTCCATGGATTTTATTGTAGGCTTATATTCACAATTTTTTTAGCTATTGGAAATTTTGAAAATCTCTATTGGTACACTTCTTTCTACAATTATCTATTCTTTGTATATTTTTTGTATATACACAGAGATTTTCTCTTTCCATTCTCTTTCAACTTAAAATGCTTTTGATTAGATTTAAATGATTCTATATAAATCTATTCTTTATTGGCCCTTGTTAGGTGTCTTCCATCCCTCGATAAGAGTCTACAATGTGTATATTTTAAGTAGTGGTTCAGAATTTCAATCCCATACTCTCATCGATATCATCTTCTTAAGCAGGTGTCCAGGTCCCACATATTTGTGTAAGAATCCCTTGTACTCAATTGTCAGCAATGATCAAAATACCTTATGCTCCACTAAAGCCTCCATTTTCCTGCCCAAGATTTCTTAATTCTTACCTATTAAATTACTTTCAGCCAAATTATTTATATCCACGTGAATTACTAGAAGTGCAGAGCCATGAATTGAGTTGGTGAGACTCAAAATGTCCTTTCCTATCTTGAATACATGCTCCAGGAAAGCAAGAGTCTGTCATTGTTACTTGGTAAACAAACTGGTGTGCCAGTAATTTTCAGCTGGACATAACACCCAACACCATTTATAACCACTCCTGGATGATTTCTCACCAGATGTTACCCATGGGACCCCATCTGCACTACTTGGAGGACAAGTAGATACTTTCTTCTCAGAGGGTGAAGCACTCTCATCTTTAGGAAACAAGGGTTCATGGGTCCTTCTTTCTTTTATCATCTGTCACCATCTTCTGTTTTCAAATCTAGTTTAAAAAACTCAGGATTTCCCAAAAGCCTTCTTGTCTTTTATCTCAAAGGCAAAGCTAAGGGTTTGGATTCAAAGATTCAAGCATGTTTTTCTCTGCTTACAATCTAATCTCTTGAGGCAATGCTTCATCTTTTGAGTGACCCTCTTCTTCATACCCACCTAGCCATAATATTAACCCCCAAAATGTCTTTATATGAAATGATAATAAGAGTAGTTTATATTAGTAACCAACTTTCCAGTTTAAAAATGACTTTCTCCAATTCCCATTAAATTCTTGCAATGTAGGTAGAACAGTGATTGTTAGGCTCATTTCACTATTAGGGAAAATAAAAACCTAGAGAGGCTAAACAGTTTATCCAGGATCACATAACTAGAAAGTAAAGCTATTTCAACTTAGGGATGCTCCCTTCCACTTCAGTTTTCTTCCCCTTTTATTAAACCTTGATATTTCTGGGGGAAAGGAGGTGGAGGAACAGATTTCTCAGGGCCTAGTTTACTTATCTTCCAGAACTTCTTCTATTCATTCAAAGTTTAGGAGACAGCGATGAGCTCTCGGTGCCACAATGCTCTGAGTCTAATCTAAGATAGGCATGATGTCTGCACAGGAAAAGTCTGATAGCACCTAAAGAAGGCTCATTGTCATGCTAACAGGGAAGCGATCCATGGGGACAGCAGTTAAT
Organism: Potorous gilbertii; assembly: GCA_028658325.1. Classification (NCBI taxonomy): domain Eukaryota; kingdom Metazoa; phylum Chordata; class Mammalia; order Diprotodontia; family Potoroidae; genus Potorous; species Potorous gilbertii. The sequence continues at coordinate 2,861 of JAQQSK010008749.1, forward strand.
AGGGTTGGCTAGGAGTCCAGATTCCTGGGATAATATTCTGGCTTTATTATTGCCCTTCTTGGTGACCTTGAGCAATTCAGCTGAACTCTCTGGGCTGCTGCTTCCCCATCTGTGAAATGGGGCTAATTATACCATGCAGATGTTGTAAAGATTAAATGCCATAATGGTTATGAATGTGCTTCAGAAACTATAGATGCAAGCGATTGTTATTGTCTCTTAAGCCCACAGCCCATCATTTTCCTTTGTAGAGTGTGTTTTTTCCCCTCAAGATAATTAGTTCATCATTCTTATAATAATTCTTCACGGTGCCTGAGAGTTTACAAATTGCTTTCTCATCCATTCTTGCTGTGAATGTCACAGAAGTATTGCTAAGGAAGCAAGGCAGGAGTCATTATCTCAGTTTTCCTGGAGTAAAGCAAGACTAAGAAAAGGGAAGTGACTTAACTTCTTGTTGTTTGAATCTGGCTTCAGTCACACCGACTAGCTGTGTGACCCTGGACAAGTCACTTAACCCCGCTTGCCTCAGTTTTCTTACCTGGAAAACTGAGCTGGAGAAGGAAATGGAAAACCACTCTGATATCTTTGCCAATATAACCCCAAATGGGGTCAGGAAAAGTCAGACATGACTGAAGTGACAATAACAAACATTTAGGCTTATCGTGCATTGTATATAACCTTTGTATAAAAATACAACTATCTTGTTTTGTTCTCCTGCTCTCTGAAGGTGAGTGTAAGGCCCTCTTTATTATTTATAAATTATATGTTAATTCCCTCCATCTCTATGTCTTCCATAGTTTCACATTTTCCTCTCTGAGAATCCATAAGGGGAGAATCTGTTTTTATCTCTTTAAATGAGGGCTGTCAAAGGGCTGTCTGATTCTACATGTGAATTTCCCGTCATATCAATAGCTTTATCTTTCCATCAGACCAACGGTTCCTTGAGGTCATGAACTTGGTCCCTCTGCTCAGATAGTTTTTTTGAGGTTAGGACTATGGCTATTCCATTGGGTCATGGCTTTTGGAGGTCAAGTGTCCTGTTTACTCTCCTTTATTTTCTTCTTCTCAAAATCAACATGTGAACAAGGGGATGATGTGCAGTCCATGGGGGAGGGAGGAGGGAGGGAGGCAGAAAGAGAGAGAGAAAGAGAGAGAGACAGAGAGACAGAGACAGACAGAGACAGAGAAGGAGAGAGACAGAGACTGAGAGACAGAGAGAGAAGAGAGAGGGGAAAGAGAGACAGAGAAAGAGAAAGAAGAGAGACAGAGAGATGGATGCAACTTTTTTGATTGCCTTTACAAAAAAGCATAGATACCAACTCTCAAGCGAATTCACAGAAGGCACTAGAGGCAGCTGTCGTTCTCAAAGCCCTTCTCCCCAATAGATTTACAACTCATAAATGCAATTGTCAGAACCAAGAATATAAAGCAGAGGACCAGGTGTACTTTGGTGTTAACCACAAGCAATGAGGCCTTCTAACAGCTGTTATCCTCCTTCCAATCCATTTATGAACTTGCCTTTTCCAGTGAGTGAATCATTCTTCTCTCCCTGCCTCCCTCACACACTATAACACTCTGCCCTGTGGACCACAGTACAAAGCAGGAAGACTCTGGGGAATGGGAAATACATAATAATGTAATACTTGAGGTGGAAAGGATCTTAGAACATACAACACAGAAGGTCAGAACTGAAAGGAAACTTTCAGAACAAAACATATAATGGAAAAGGATATTAGAACATAGAATATAAACTGTTGGAAATAGGGGAATTCTCAGAAAACAGGGTATCAAATGTCAGGATTGGAAAGGACTGAGGAACATAAAGAATATAGTGTTAGACAGAAGACTCTCTTGGGAAATAGAACATAGACTTTCAGAGATGAGACTGATATTAAAATATAAAATGTTAGTACTAGAAGAGCTAGAAGATAGAAAATAGTACTATATTAGCCTTTAGAATAGAGAAGTTTATGAAGCAGTATAAGTCCTTAGGAATCAAACTCTGAAATTTCATTGTCTCATCATGTTATGCTCTTGCATGATCCTGCCTGTGTCATACAACATATTTGCAATGCCCCATTGAACAAATGCTAAACTGGTTTTGTTTGCAAATGCAGTAGGCATATATGGATCATTCATGGTATTGATAAATTCATTGACCTGTACAGAGTCAAGGACAGAGCCCTGAAGCATCCCATTAGAAATCACCCCTAAGGATACTCTAGCAAAAATAAACCCATTAACTCTTGTTATGAGTATGGAAAGCTGTGATTTCACTAGTGGAGAGACTACTAAAGTAAGGAAATTCTGCCTCTCTTGGTCTTTATTTGTTTTGTATTTATAGTCTTAGTGAATTGCTTTGCAGGGGGAGGGGTACAAGAGATTAAGTCACTGTTCTATAGATTCAAAACTAGCATAGGCCATAAGCCCGAGCTGGAACTTAAACCCAAATCTTCCTGGCTTTCAAATTAGTTCTCTAAGCTCTATACAATTCTGCCTCTTTATCTGAACAGTAACAGCACAAGGTTTGTGAAGCACTTTATATGTGTTATCTCACTGGATCGTTACAAGCTTGTTACTTGCTACTATAATCCCCATTTTATAGACGAAGAAACTGAGGAACAGAGAGGTTAAGTGACTTGCCAGGGTTAAATAACTAAGTATAGCCAAAGTTAGAATCTGAAGTTTAAGTCCCCATTACCCCTAGTCTAGCACTTTATTCACTGGTCTACATTATTGACACAGGTGTAATAAGGGGGCTTTAATTTTAATGTGTATGGGGTGGAGGTGGGGGTTGCCTTCACATATCTATAAAACTAGTCACCATAGCAGTAGCTACAGAGCAAGAAAATGAATAGTAATTGAGATTTCCAACAATAACAGGACAAAAAAATACAAGTGCAAATAAACCAAGTGAATATTAAGGTCTGAGAACACAGGTTGAAAAAGCAAGGCAGTTTCTGTTCTCAATCATCTCCTGTTCAAATGGGGGCATATGGAAAGGTTCAGCTGCAAGTCGGATGGAAAGATTTCCTGGCCTTTCGAGTATGGAGGCAAAGTAGATGTCAATGTTTCTTCCTGAATGTCATTTCCACTGAGAGAATGATATGAGTTTCTGACGGTGAAGCATTTGACAATGCCAAGGACATTGATGGCAAGAATTGGTTTTTTTATTTGTTTTCTTTCTGACTCTTTAGTATCTGTGACTATAACCTCTTCAAGGGAAGTCACAGGCCCAGGAAGATGTCTGGGAGAAATGGGCTGAAAAGTTATTCCCAGGACTTTTGAGCTTTTGGTCTTAGGCTGTCTCCACAGGATCAAGAGGAGATGATAGACAAGGTGGTAGTGGTAGTTTGACTTCCATGACACATGTGGTCTCCCATCTTTCCCTTAGGGTGCCTTGATGCTTTAGCTAGGTAAGCTTGTTTGTCCTATGTATGGTAGTTGATCAGTAGTTGGTTCACATGATTTGCCTTCCAAGATGATGGCTATGAAGGCAGCGTTAGAGGCATTACCGGTGATCTAGTAGGTGCTGCCACTCCCAGGGGTCCTGTGGCTATCTATAAATGGAAATGTCACTATTGTTGATGTTCATGGTGAAGAAGTTTGGTACCTTTTCCATGATTATTTCTCCCCTCATTGATAGAAATAGAGGCTGAGGTGGAAGTAAATCTGGTGGTTTTAGGGGCACTGCTATTCCCAAGGCTCAGGATTCTAAGATGTCTTTGTTGGGGTTTGAGGGTGGATGGTCAAGATGGCAGTGGTGGCCTGACTTGTCAGGTACTAATGCCTCCTGTCTCCCTCAGGGAGCCTTACTACTTCATCTAGTTGTTTTACCTAGCCTGTGTGTTGGCAGCTAGTTGGCAGTTGTGGGGATGGCTGGCCCCATCTCCAGAAGAGTTACCTCTAAAGATGATGGAAAGAGCAATTGAATCCCTAGACTTATTTGTCTATGAACCAATGCATGACATATTGGCAAGAAGGAAAATTTGACTTCCTAGCTGTCCCTGAGACTTGGTAGGATGGGTTCCTTGACTGGAATATTGATTTTATTTATCTGTAACATTAAAAAAAGTGGTCAGAGTAGCGTTGTATTTTAAGAAGCTATACTCATATGAGGTAATGAGGAACTCAGAGGGGGTATAGTAGAGAGCAATGGTTTCAAACTCAAAAATAAACAGGTCCCTGCTGTCCTCACATTGACTTAGAAAACCATAAATTCACATTATCTCTATTGTATTATATGTTTATTTATTTTGTTAAACATTTCCCAATTACATTTAATCTGCTTTGGGCTGCACTTAGTAATTCTGTAGGATGCAATGATCAACAGAGAAACAAAATTTGTATCATCACCATTACATAATCTTAGAGTTGAAGGGAACTCAAAAGCTACGAAAGCCCTTTCAAATTATATATAAACATTCCAGAAGTAGACAGTTTGTAACAGGGACTCCTATAAGGGTTTCTAAGATTGTCTTCAGAGAGTTAGCGATAAGAAACATGGGAATGAGAAAGGGAAGGAAATGCAGTGTAGTCCTCCATTTTAAAAACATGTGGGGAAATACTGGCACCAAAATTGTTCCCACTCTGTGCCCATTATCCAAGCTCTTTCATTTAGAAAGACTATGAGGAACAACTGATCACCTCTACTGTGTGGATGGTATGAGGTTGAGGATGAATACTCCCTGTGGTGCAAAGTGAACCTGGGCAGTCGATAATGTGTCTTCAGACTCTGTTCCTTTGATCCCAAGACAAGAAGGAAGCCACAGTTCCCTGTCCAGCATCTATGCAGGAAATCTATATTCTTGCCTTGCAGTCAAAGATACTTAGTACTGGCTGTCATATTTCCACTGGAGTATGTAGATTAACACTGTGGGCTTCTCTTTTCCCTAGCCCTCTCCTTTTTGCAGAGCATTGTTTTTTCTACATTAAAAGCAAACAAAAACACAACCTTTGCTCACTAACCATTGTATGGTGCTATTTGGGTGAAGGAAGGGCAAAAGGTGAGTATAGAATAAGACTGAAAGATGCCTCTATTTTCCTTTGCTTTCTTCAATGGGAAGTATGGGAGTGGTGGCAGTGCCATGACTTTTCCCCATGATTGCACACACCTGGTGATGCTGCCTATGACAGATTTCTAAGCAAGCAACTGTGAACTACTAACTAGGAGAAATAAAGCAAAGACACAAATTTGCAATCAAAAGCATTAATTCCCTAGTTTGACCAGCAAGTTATTTGTGAGAAATAAAAGTGATTTTTGAAAATCGTGGTTTGGTGAGCCAAAAGACCAAGACACAGATGCAAGAGAAGGATCTTCCTGGGTGTGCGACCTTTATCAGGTTCACTCTCCCAGAATGGGTCTCAGAAGACAAATGATTATAGCTCTCCCCAAGGGACGGCATTAAGGGGTTCCTCATAATTCATGGATCTGGGAGTAATTTTCTCCCTTTACAGAGTCCCCACAACATTTGAATAATGGCATGAGATCATGATAGAGGAATCACACCCATTCCCTTGCTTGGCTGAGTTGGCTCAGCTGAGGTCCCAGCATCATAGCTGGAGTATAAATCCACTATTGTTCTGGGTCAAGCTGCTCACTCTGATGATATGTTTGCTACTCACTGGATTAGACTTGTGCTTGTTACTGACCCTGGGATGCTGGTTATCAGGGAAACCACAGATGGATTTGATGCATCTCCCAGTTTCACTAATCACCTTCTAAACCCCACCAGAATACTCATTTACTTAATATTAGGAAAGAAAAACCACAATGGAGTCAGGAGTAACAAGTATTCATGAACACATTATGACTGAGTGGAAGACTGGGCCCACCAACACTCTCCCATCGGATAGTTCATAGAAGTCTTCCTCACTGCCAGGAAAGAGGTGAGATTATCTGCTCAAACTTTTTTCTAAGTACATTCAGTAGTCAATTTGGAAAAAAAAATGCCCTGTTTGACAAAAACTGCTTGAAAAATTGGAAAATAGTGTGTCAGAAACTGGGCATAGACCAATGCCTGACACTGCATACCAAAATAAAGTCCAAATGGATACACAATATAGGTGTAAAGATGATACTATAAACAAACTAGGGGAGCAAAGAATAGTTTATTTGACAGATTTATGGAGAACAGAGGAATTTGTTATCAAACAAGAGATGGAGAACATTATGAAATGCAAAATAGATAACTTTGATTACATTGAATTGAAAAGTTTTTGCACAAACAGACCCAATACAACCAAAATCAGGAGGGAAGCAGAAAACTGAGAAAGAATTTTTATTACTAGTCTCTGTAATAAAGGCCTCATTTCAAAAATATATAGAGAACTGAGTCAAATTTACAAGAATACAAGCCATTCCTCAATTGATAAATGGTCAAAGGATATGAACAGGTAGTTTTCAGAGGAAGAAATTAAAGCTATCTATAGTCATATGAAAAATACTCTAAATCACTATTGATTAGACAAATGCAAATCAAAACAACTCTGAGGTACCACTTCACACCTATCGGATTGGCTAATGTTACAAAACAGGAAAATGTTAAATGTTGAAGAAGATGTGAGAGAGTTGGAACACTAATTCATTGTTGAGGGAGCTGTGAGCTAATCCAACCATTCTGGAGAGCAATTTGGAATTATGACCAAAGAGCTATAACAATGTGCATACCCTTTATTTAACCAGTAATACTCCTTCTACAGCTGTATCCCCAAGAGATCATAAACATGGGAAAAGGGCCCACATGTACAAAAATATTTATAGCAACTCATTTTGTGCTGGCCAAGAACTGGAAATCAAGGGGATGCCCATCAACTGGGGAATGGCTGAACAAGTTGTGGTATATGAACATAATAGTATACTATTGTGCTATAAGAAATGATAAAGAGACTGACTTCAGAAAAACCTGGAGATACTTATATGAACTGATGCCAAATGAAGTGAGCAGAGCCAGAAAAGCATTATACATAGTAACAGTCACAGTGTACACAGACTGTTTTTGATAGACTTAGCCCTTCACAGCAATGAAAGGACCTAGAATATTTCCAAAGGACTCATGATACAAAATGCAATCCACGTCCAGAGAACTATGGAGTTGGAATGCAGAATGAAGCAGACTATTTTCTCTTTTGTTATGTTTTGTTTTGTTTTGATTTTCTCATGGTTTCTCCCATTTGTTTCAATTCTTCTATGCAATATGACTAATGTGAAATAACATTTAATAGCAATGTATGTATAGAACCCATATGAGATTGTATACTGTCTTGGGGAAGGAGAGGGGAAGGATGAGGAGAAAATTTGAAACTTACGGAAATGATTGTTAAAAACTGAAAACAAATAATAAATTTGGAGAAAAAAAGAAACTGCAGAGCCAAAAAACACTACATAGTAGGCGAACAGGAAGTGGTAAGAAGATCCATATATATGCTTTGAATTTTGGAATAGATCCCTTCCATTGTGCAAGCCTAGAAGCAGGCTTACCAAGCCTCCACATGTTGCATCGAAGTTAGACACAAGGGCAAATTAAATGGTGCTCTACAAATTGAGACCTCGCCCATTACAGATGTTTTTTCCAATCCATGCCTGCATAGTGACTTCTTTACAAAAGATTCAAGTGGTAATGATCCAGGCATTACTGAAGATGCCTAAGAAAGAGAAACCTTCTGGATCTTGAATTGATCCATTCCATTTATATTAACTCAATTTGTAAAGAAGCCTTTTTGTATAATTTTAATTTGGCCTCATTGAAACTTCTACCCATTGTTCTTCCCTTTGTGCCCACATAAAACAACAGAAGAAGTCCAAGTTTACTCTCCTGTTAACAACTTTCCAAATGCTTCACGAATACTATCATTCTTTCTCTAAGTCTTCTATTCCAGGTGAAAAATCTTGACAAATTTCCATCAAAACTTGAATGACAAGAATCCATGGTCCTTCATCATTCTCTTGACTCTCCTTTGGAGAATCCTCATCTTAGTGATCACCTTTTTAAATTAATTTAATGTATTTTTAATTTAACTTATAATTCTCTTCTTCCCTCCAGCCTCTATCATAGTCACTCAGAAGGCAAGAAATATTATACCCATCATATATATGAAGGAAGGCAAAACACTTCCATATTATCTATGTTGATTAAAAAAATAAAACAAGAAAAGTAAAGAAAGTGAAAAAAATAAGCTCAGTAGAGGTAAATAGCATTTCTCATGACTCTTGAATTTGATAGCAGTAGCTAATTCTTCGACAGTTGATTTTGTGATGATATTGTTGTCACTGTGTACAATGTTCTCCAGGTTCTGCTCACTTCACTTTTCATCAATTCATGTGCCTTCACAAGTTTTTCTGAAACTTTGTCATTTCTTATGGAACTATAGTATTCCATCATAGTGGAAAGTAATTTACCATAACATGGATGCATCACAACTTGTTCAGCCATTTTACTCGGTTTCCAATTATTTACCACTACAAAAAAAAAGTTATATGAATATTCGTGTACGTATGGTTTTTTTTTTTCTTTGATGTCTTCGGATGTAGACCTAGTAGTGATAATGGTGGGTCAAAGGACATGCACAGTTTTATAGCCTTTTAGGCATGTTTCCAAAGTGTTTTCCAGAATGATTGGATCAATTCACATCTCCACCAACAGTCCATCGGTGTCTTCATTTTTTTTTTCTTTTCCCCCCACATTTATTTATTTTTAATTTATAGATTAAAACAAGCATTTTAATAACATAGCATACTAAAAAAGATAATTGCACATGAAACTGGAAATCTATTATGCACAACTTGCTATTTCTTCTAAACATATAATAGGTATCATGTAAATTTCTTTTTTTCTTCTCTCTTCCTTCCCCCCTCCCAGACATGACTACTGTTAGACACAAATAGGCACACATACACACACACACACACACACACACACATATATATATTTATATACATGCATATATAATATGCATGTATATCTATATTTGTATATACATATATGTATAAAACATTTCTATATATACTTCTATTTTCAGTTATTTCTTTGGATGTAGATAGAATCTTTCTTCATATGTCCTTTATAGTTAATTTTTCTATATCAACTCTAGCTTTTGTCCTTTTTCATTTCTGTCACCTAAGTCAGAATGATCTTCATTTTGAAAGAAAGGGAAAAAGAAAGGAGGGAGAAAAGGAGCAAAGGGAGGAAGAAAAAATGGTGACTAGTAATAAAAACTATCATTTATATAGTGCCTACTATGTGCCTGGGAGATAGGTGATACTATTATCATTTTTACAGTTGAGGAAACTCAGGCAAATAGAGGCTAAATCGTGATTTGCCCAGTGTGACACAGGAAGCGTCTAACTCAAATTTCAGGCTGAGCCAAAATGGTGGAGTAGAAAGACTCACATATGCTAGCTCTGAACCCACAGCTCATGGATCTCCTGTAAAAAGAGCTCCCAACAAATTCTGGAGAAGGAGAAGTTTCACAGAAACAGAGTGAAGGAGATTTCCGTTCCAGAGAGCCCTGAAAAACTGATCCCAAAGGTCCATCACACACCGGACGGGGGTGGAGCCCAGCCCTACCCTGCCACACAGAACCAAGAGGAGCAGATCCCAGCAGGCTTCAGGGACAGAATCTCCAGTGGCCACGAAGGTCCCTCTACCCACAGATGCACAGGTCACTGAGAGAGACATCTGGACAGGCTGAGAGGGGAACGGGGTGTCTCCATGACTCGGGACCCCTCGGGAGGCAGCAGCAGAGGCAGCAGGTGGCCAGAGCCTCCCAGAGCAGGCAGGAGCTCAGCAGGAGTTCCATTACAGAAAGTCTCTGCATAAACCCCCTGAGGGGACTGAATCTGGGAGGTGGCCCTGCCCCTACCTAAGAACCTGATTTAATCTTAACCTGAATAGAAGCCAGGCCTGCCGCCAAAAGCCCTGAGGCTGGGAAGCAGCATTTGAATCTTAGACCCCAAGCACTAGCTGGGCAGATCTACGTGGGGGTGGACAGGAATCTCAGAAGTCAAGTAACTAGCTGGGAAAATGCCTAGAAAAGGGAAAAAATAAGACCATAGAAGGTTACATTCTTGGGGAACAGATGATTCTGCCCTTCCTCTCTGACAAGGAAGAAAACTGCTTAACATCAGGTAAAGACATAAGAGTCAAGGCCTCTGTATCCCAAACATCTGAAATAGATATTCAATGGGCTCAGGCCATGGAAGAGCTCAAAAACGATTTTGAAAATCAAGTTAGACAGATGGAGGAAAAACTGGAAAGAGAAATGAGAGAGATACAAGAAAAGCATAAAAAATGGGTCAATAACTTGATAAAGGAGACCCAAAAAAATGCTGAAGAAAATAACACCTTGAAAAACAGGCTAACTCAATTGGCAAAAGAGGTTAAAAAGCCAATGAGGAGAAGAATGCTTTCAAAAGCAGAATTAGCCAAGTGGAAAAAGAAGTTCAAAAGCTCACTGAAGAAAATAGTTCTCTCAAAATTAGGATGGAACAGATGGAGGTTAATGACTTTCTGAGAAAC
>JAQQSK010008750.1:0-13374 GCA_028658325.1 Potorous gilbertii
GCCTCCATCTGTTCCATTCTAATTTTGAGAGAATTATTTTCTTCAGTGAGCTTTTGAATCTCTTTTTCCACTTGGCTAATTCTGCTTTTGAAAGCATTCTTCTTCTGTGTGGGTTTTTGAACCTCTTTTGCCAATTGAGTTAGCCTATTTTTCAAGGTGTTCTTTTCTTCAGCATTTTTTTGGGTCTCCTTTAGCAAGGTGTTGACCTGCTTTTCATGCTTTTCTTGCATCTCTCTTATTTCTCTTCCCAATTTTTCCTCCACCTGTCTAACTTGATTTTCAAAATCATTTTTGAGCTCTTCCATGTCCTGAGCCCACCGAATATTTATTTTGGATGTTTGGGATACAGAAGCCTTGACTTCTATGTCTTTCCCTGAGGATAAATATTTTTCTTCCTCATCTGAAAGGATGGAAGGGTATTTCTGTTCACCAAGAAAGGAACCTTCTATGGTCTTATTTTTTTTCCCTTTTCTGGGTATTTTCCCAGCCAGTTACTTGATTTCTGAGTGTTTCTCACCACACCCCCTTGCCTCCAGATCCACCCAGCTAGTACTTGGGGTCTGAAATTCAAATGCTGCTTCCCAATCTCAGGGCATTCTGATGGGGTGGGGCTGCTATTCAGTGTGAGATTAAGTTCAGGTGTTCAGGTGGGGGCAGGGCCACCACACAGGGATCAGTTCCCTCAGGGGGTTTATGTAGAAACCTTCAACAAGGGATCCAGGTTCCTGCCTGCTTTAGGAGCCCCTGTCTGCTGCTACCTCTGCTGCTGCCTCCCGAGGGGGCCTGAGTTATGGAGAGACCCTGCTCCCCTCTTGGCAAGCTGAACACTCTTGGGGAGGGACAAGATCAAAAGAGAGAATAGAAGCAATGGGGATAGGAGGGAGGGAAATATACTTAGTCTTACACAACATGACTATTATGGAAATCATTTACAAAACTACACAGATATGGCCTATATTGAATTGCCTACCTTCCCAAAGGGAATGGGAAGGGAGGGAGGGATGAGGAGAAGTTGGAACTCAAAGTTTTAGGAACAACTGTCCAGCATTGTTCTTGCTCCTAGGACATAAGAAATACAGATAATGGGAAATAGAAAGTTATCTGGCCCTACATGACCAAAGAGAAGATGGGGACAAGGGAAGGGAGGGATGATAGAAGAGAAGGGAAAATTGGTGATAGGGGAAATTAGAATGCTTGATGTATTGGGGTTGGGGGAAGGGACAAATGGGGAGAAAATTTGGAACCCCAAATTTTGTGAAAATGAATGTAAAAAATTAAATAAATAAATTTTGAAAAAATTCAGTGTTCAAATGTAGGTCTCAAGGGAAGCATAAAAAGGAAGAGAGGGGAAAAGAAAACTTGTTTCTCAATTAGGACAAACTGTTTACCTCGCTATAAGGGAATATGATACTTGTTAATCATGGGAATTGTACATCTCTTATGAAGTATAAAAGGGATATACATAAGTAGAGGGAACAAGTGTAAAGTAAATGATGTAATGATAAAAATGTGATTTAAGCATGCAAAGGTATTGTAACAGGAGATGTGAAAAGGAAGAAGCAGAAAATTGTAAATCACATCACAGTAAGAAGCACAAAATTATATTACAGTAGAGGGAAAGAGGGGAGGGAGATGAGCATTGTTTGAGAGGTACTTTCATTTGATTTGCTTCAAATAGGGAGCAACAAACTTAATTAAGTTTATAAATCTAAGTAGCTCTAAAGGTAGTAGGAGTGGAAGGAGGAAAGAAAGGAGAGAGGAAGCTAAAAGGGAAGAAAGCAGTAGTAAGGGTAAAGTGGAGTAAAAGGGACTGAGGCTGAAAGCAGGAAAGGAAGACTGTAGGAGGTGGTGGTCAAAAGTGAAAACTCTATTGAAGAGGGGAAGGAAGAAGGGAGAACTAAAATCACAAACTGTGGGAAAGAGGATGGAAAGGAAGACACAGATTGTAATCATAACTGTGAATGTGAATGAAATGAACTTCCATATAAAACAGAGATTAATAGCAGAATGGATTAAGCTATAATCCAACAATATGTTGTTTACAAGAAACACATTCGAAGTGGGGGAATACTCACAAATTAAAGGTAAAATATTGGAGCAGAATATATTATGGTCCAACTGATGTAAGAAAATCAGGGGTAGCAAACCTAATCTCAGACAAAGCAAAAGCAGAAATAGATCTAATCAAAGGAGATAAGGAAGGAAACAATACGCTGCTAAAAAAGCACCATAGACAATGAAGCCATATGATTACTAAACTTCTATGCTGCAAGTGGTGTAGCATCCAAATTCTTAGAGGAGAGGTTGGAGTAGTTTCAGGAAGAAATAGACAGGAAAACTATACCAGTGGGGGACATCAACCTACCCCTCTCTGAACTTGATAAACCTAACCTTCAAATAAACAAGAAAGAAGCTAAGGAGGTGAATAAAACTCTGGATAAGGTAGATATGGTAGATCTTAGGAGAAAAGTGAATGGGGATAAAAAGGAATATACACTTTTCTCAGCAGTACATGGCACATATACAAAGAGTGGCCATGTATTAGGGCATGAAAACCTCACAATACAGTGCATAAAGGCAGAGATAAGCCAATGCATCCTTCTCAAATCATAATGCAATAAAAATTATATGTAATAAATGGCCATGGAAAGATAAACCAAAAATGAATTGGGAACTAAATAATCTAATTCTAAAGAAGGGGTGGGTTTAACAATAAATCATAAAAACAATCAACAACTTCATTCAAGAGAATGACAATAATGAGACAACCTATCAAATCTTATGGGATTACTGCAGAAGCAGTTCTTAGGGAAAGATTTATATCTCTGAATGCCTCTATGAATAAAATAGAAAAAGAGGGAGTCAATAAATTGGGCATGCCCTGAAAAATCTTGAAAAAGAACGAATTGAATATCCCTGTCAACACCAAATAAGTAATACTGAAAACTAAAGGAGTGATTAATAAAATTGAAATTAAGAAAATATTGAACTAATAAATAAAAATAGTAGATGAATTTATGAAAAAACTAATAAAATTGACAATCTTTTGGTCAATTTGTTTAAAACAAGAAAAAAGAAAACCAAATTACCAATATCAAAAATGAAAAGGGTGAACTCACATACAATGAGGAGGAAATTAAAACAATAATTAGAAATTACTTTGCCCAACTTTATGCCCATAAATTCAACAATCTAAGTGTGATGGATGAGTCTTTTAAAAATATAAATTGCCCAGATTAAGAGAAGAGGAAGTTGAATACTTAAATAACCACATTTCAGAAAAAGAAATTGAACAAGTCAGTAATGAACTCCCTAGGAAAACTCTTCAGGGTCAAATGGATTTTGAAGTGAATTCTATCAATCATTTAAAGAGCTACTTCCAATATTACATTGACTATTTGGGAAAATTGGGAAGAAGGAATCCTCCCAAATTGGTTTTATGATACAAATATGGTTTTGATACCTAAACCAGGGAAAGCAAAACAGAGAAAGAAAAATATAAACCAAGTTCTCTAATGCATATAGATGCAAAAATTTCAAATAAGATTTTAGCAAAAAGAGTACAGTAACTTATCATGAAAATAATACATTATAATAAGATAGGATTCATACCAGCAATGCAGGGTTGGTTCAATATTAGAAAAAGTATTAGCATTACTGATCATATCAACAATGAAACTAACAGAAACCACATGATTATTTCAATAGATGAGGAAAAACCTTTTGACAAAATACAACACCCATTCATATTAAAAAATTGGAGAGCATTCTACCTAAATTAATTTACTTCTTTAGAACCATACCAATCAAAATATCAGATAATTATTTAATAGAGCTGGAAAAAAAATATCACAATTCATCTAGAAGAACCAAAGGTCCAGAATATCAAGGGGGCTAATGAAAATAAATTTTAGGGAAGGTGGCCTAGCTCTATCAAATCTCAAATTGTGTTATAAAGCTGCAATCATCAAAATGACTTGGTATTAGCTAATAAGTAGCAGGGTAGATCTTTGGAATAGGTTAGGTACACAAGACATATTAGTTGATGATAATAACCAGCTATTCTTTGATAAACCCAAGAACTTCAGCTTCTGGGATAAGAATTCACTGTTTGACAAAAATTGCTGGGAAAACTGGATAATAGTGTGGTGGAAACTACGCACAGATCAGTGCCTGGCACTGTACACAAGAATAAAGTCCAAGTGGGTACATGATCTAGGTATAAAGATTGATACTATGGACAAGTTGGTGGAGCAAGGAATAGCGTATTTATTAGATTTATGGAGAAGGGAAGAACTTTTGACTAAAGAAGAAATAGAAAGCATTATGAAGTGCAAGATGGATAATTTTGATTGCATTAAACTAAAAGTTTTGCACAATCAAACCCAACACAACCAAAATTTGGAAAGATGCAGAATACTGGAAAAGAATTTTTCCAGCTAGTGTCTGTGATAAAGTTCTCATTTCTAAAATATTTAGAGAACTGAGTCAAATGTACAAGAATACAAGTCATTCCTCAATTGATAAATGGTCAAAGGATATGAATAGGCAGATATCTATAGTCATATGAAAAAAATGCTCTAAATCACTATTGACTAGAGAGATGCAAATCAAATCATCTCTGAGGTACCACATCACACCTATCAGATTGACTAACATGACATAACTGGAAGATGATAAATGTTGGAGAGGATGTGGGCAAGTTGGAACACTAATTCATTGTTGGTGGAACTGTGACCCGATCCAAACATTCTGGCCAGCAGTTTGAAACTATACCCAAAGAGCTTCAAAAATATGTGTACCCTTTGACCCAACAATGTTGCTTCTAAGATTGTATCCCCAAGAGATCATAAAAATGGGAAAGGGTCTCACAAGTACAAAAATATTTATAGCATCACTCTTCATGGTGGCCAAAAACTGACAATCAAGGGGATGGCCATCAATTGGGGAATAGCTAAATAAATTATGGTATATGAATGTAGTGGAATACTATTGTGCTATAAGAAATGATGAACAGGAAGACTTCAGAGAGACCTGCAAAGACTTGTATGATCTGATGCTGAGTGAAAGGAACAGAACCAGAAGAACTTTGTGGACAACAATGACCACACTGTGCAAGAGATTTTTCTGATAGAGTGGAACTTCATTGCAATGCACAGACTTAAAAAAATTCCCAATGGTCTTTGAAAGCAAAATGCCTTCCATATCAAGAGAAAGAACTATGGAATTCAATTGTAGAATGTAGCAAATCATTTTCTTTTATATTATGCCTTGGTTGGTTATATGATTTCTCCCATTCATTTTAATTCTTCTACACAGCATGACTATAGTAAAAATGTATTTAATAGGAATGTATGTGTATAACCTATATAAAATTGTGTGATATCTTGATAAGGAGGAGATTGGTGGGGTGGGGGAGATAGGGGGAAATGTCTAAGTTATATAGTAGTGATTGTAGAACGGTGAAAATAAATAAATATTTTTTCAAAAGTAAAATCAGATAAATAGATAATGAGGTAGAAAACTTAACTAGGTAAATTGGATAAATAGAAAAGGAAACATAAAAGCTAACTAAAGAAAATAATTCATTAAAACTAAAATTGGATAAGTAGAAGCTAATGACTTTATGAGGCATCAAGTATCAGTCAAACAAAGCCTAAAGAAGGAAAAAATAGAAGGAAATGGAAAATATCTCGTTGAAAAAAACAACTGACCTGGAAAATAGATCCAGGAGAGAAAAATCTAAGAATTATTGGTCTACCAGAAAGGCATGATATCTTCCAAGAAATCATCAAGAAAAACTGCCCTGAGGTCCTAGATAGAGTGGACAAAATAGTAATTGAAAGAATCCACCAGTCACCTCCTGAAAGAAATCATAAATTGAGAACACGAAGGAATATTGTTGCGAAATTCCAGAACTATCAGGTCCAAGAGAAAATACTACAAGCAGTCCGAAATAAACAATTCATGTATTGAGGAACTACAGATTGAATCACACAGGACCTTCCAGCTTCTCAATAGAAAATTTGGTCTTCAAATACAACACTCAAGAGAAATATAAAAAGGAAAACAAGGGGGAAATGTTATTCAATATAGGCATATTGTTTACATCCTTAAATTGGAGGAAAATATTTATTAATCTTGAAAATTGGATATTAATATGACATTTAAAAGAGATGTACATAGGTAGAGGTCATGGGCATAAATTAACTGATGTGATAGTAAAAAACTTAATTAAGGGATGTGACAGGAGAAGGGGAAAGGAGGAGGTAGAAAAGGGTAAATTACATAAAATGAAGAGGCACAAAAACATGTTATAGGAGAGGAAGAAAGGGAGGGAGATGAGCATTGTCTGAGCTGATTTAGTTCAAGGAAGGAACAACATACTCAGTTAACTACAGAAATCTAACTTTCCCTATTGGCAGCAAGAGTGGAAAGGGGAAAGAAAAGGTGGAAGGTGGTGAGGAGAAGGGGAAGAAGTAGTAAGGTAAATGGAAAGGAAACAGATAGAAGGGAGGGAAGACTGATGAAGGCAGTGGTCGAGAGTAAAACATTTGAGGAGAAGAAGGTAGGGGAAAATAAAAGCATAAACGGAGAGGGAGGAACAGGATGGAGAAAAAGACACATTAATCACAACTTTGTACGTGAATGCGATGAACTCTCCTGAAAAATGGAGATAGATAGCAGAATGGATTAAAAACCATAATCCTACAATATGTTGTTTACAAGAAACACATTTGAAACAGGGGGATACACACAGAGTAAAGGTAAAAGACTAGAATAAAAAGCTTCAGTTGATGTAAAAAAAGACGAGGTAGAAATACTAATTTCAGATAAAGCACAAGCAAAAATAGATCTAATCAAAAGAGACAAAGAGATAAAGAAACTACATCCTGCTAAAAGGCACAACTGAAAATGAAATAATATTATTACTAAACATATATGCACCAAGGGGTATAGCATTGAAATTCTTAGAGGAGAAGTTGGGGTAGTTATAGGAAGAAATAGACAGCAAGATTATACTAGTGGATGAACCTCAACCTATTCTTCTCTGAACTTAATAAATCTAACCTCAGAATATCAAGAAGGAAGTTAGGGAGGTGAATATAATTCTGGAAAAGACAGATACAATAGATCTCTGGAGAAAATTGAATGGGGATAAAAAGGAATATACCTTTTTCTCAGTGCTGCATACACAAAAATGTACTGGGGCATAAAAACCTCACAGTCCAGGGCAGAAAGGTAGAGATAGTCAATATATCCTTTTCAGATCACGATGCAAAAAAAAAAATTATGTAATTAAGGACCATGGAAAGGTAGACCAAAAATTAATTGGAAACTAAATAATCTTATCCTGAAGAATAAGTGGGTCAAACAAAATAATTTCATTCAAGAGAATGACAATAATGAGAAAACATGCCAAAACTTATGGGATGCATCAAAACTAGTTCTTAAGAGAAGTTTTATATCTCTGAATGCTTACATGAATAAAATATAAAGAAAGAAGAAGTGAATGAATTTGGCATGCAACTGAAAAAGCTAGAAAAGGAATAAATCAAAAATCCCCAATTAAACACAAAATTAGAAATACTCAAAACCAAAGAAAATATTAATAAAATTGAAATTAAGAAAACTGCCAAACTAATAAATAAAACTAAAAGCTGAGTTTATGAAAAACCTTGATAAACCTTTGGTCAATTTGATTACAAAAAGAAAACCAAATCATCAGTATCAAACATGAAAAGGGTGAACTCTCCAATGAAGAAGAAATTAAAGCAATAACTTTGCCCAACTATATGCCCATGAATGTGACAATATTTTTGAAATGGATCAATAGTTACAAAAATTTAAACAGCCCAGATTAACAGAAGAGGAACTAAAATACTTAAATAATTCCATCTCACAAAAAGAAACTGAACAGGCATGAACTCCCTAGGAAAATATCTGCAGGGCCAGATGGATTTATAGGTGAATTCTATCAAACATTTAAAGAACAAATAATTTCAGTACTATAAAGACTATTTTGGAAAATTGGCAAAGAAGGAATCCTACCCAGTTCTTTTTATGATACAAATATGACACCAAAACCAGAACAAGCCAAAACAGAGAAAGAAATTTACAGACCAATTTCCCGAATGAATATATATAATATATATATATGCAAAAATATTAAATCGGATATTAGCAAAAAGATTATAGCAATTTATTAGGAGAATAATGCACTGTGATCAGGAATGCAGGGTTGGTTCCATATTTGGAAAACTATCAGCATATCATATCAAGAACAAAACTAACAGAAACCATATGATTATCTCAATAGTTGCAGAAAAATCTTTTGACTAAATACAGTGCCTATTCTTGTTGAAAACTTTGGAGAGCATAGGAATAAATGGAACCCTCCTCAAAATAATAAGTTGCATCTACATAAAATCTGTCAGAGGACATTATATATAATGGGGACAAACTAGATGCATTTCCAATAACATCAGATGTGAAACAAAGGTATCTATTATCACTATTCTTATTCAATATAGTACTAGAAATGTTACCTATATAATAAAAATGACAATTCTACCTAACTTAATTTACTTATTCAGTGTCATATCAATCAAAGTACCAGAAAATTATATTCTAGAGCTAGGAAAAATAATATCAAAATTCATCTGGAAAAACAAAGTGTCCAGAATATCAAGGGAATTAATGAAAAGAAATGCTAGGGATGGTGGTCTAGCCATGCCAGATCTCAAATTGTACTATAAAGCAGTAATCATCAAAATGACTTGATACTAGCTAAGACATAGAGGGGTAGATCATTGGAATAGGTTAGGTACGCAAGACACATTAGTCAATGATTTTAACCAGCTACTCTTTGATAAACCCAAGGACTCCAGCTTCTGAGATAAAAACTCACTGACAAAACACTGCTGGGAAAACTGGATGATAGTGTGGTGGAAACTGGACTTAGGCAAATGCCCACACAGGAATAAAGCCCAAACCGGTACATGACCTAGGTAAAAAGTCTGATACTATAAACAAATTAAGGGAGCAAGGAATAGTTTATTTGTCAGATTTATGGAGAATGGAGAAATTTGTGACCAACAAGATATAGAGAATATTATGAAATACAAAATGGATAATTTTGAGTACATTATATTGAATAGTTTTTGCACAAACAAATCTAATGAAACCAATATTAAGAGGGAAGTATAGAACTGGGAAAGAATCTTTACTAGTGTTGCAGATAAAGGCCTCATTTCTAAAATATGTAAAGAATTGACTCAAATTTATAAGAAGGCAAGTCATTCTCCAATTGATAAATGGTCAAAGGACATGAGCAGGCAGTTCTCAGAAGATGAAATTAAAGCTATCTATAGTCATATAGTCAAAAACTCTAAATCAGTATTGATTAGAGAAATGGAAAAAAAAAACAAGTTTGAGGTACCATATCACACCTATCAGATTGCCAAATAAGATAAAATAGGAAGATGATAAATGTTGGAGAAGATGAGGGAAAGTTGGAACACTAATTCATTGTTGGTGGAGCCAATCCAACAGTTCTGGAGAGCAATGTAGAACTATGCCCACAGGGTTATAAAAATTTGATCTATCCAATACTGCTTCTAGGGCTGTATGCCAAAGAGATCATAAAAATGGAAAAAGGATCCACTTATACATAGATCTTTACAGCAACTCTTTTTATGGTAGCCAAGAAGTGGAAATCAAGGGGATGCCCATCAAATGGGGAATGACTGAACATGCTGTGGTACATGAATGCAATGAAATGCTATTGTGCTATAAGAAATGACAAACAGGTGAACTTCAGGAAAACCTGGAGAGACTTATATGAACTGAGGCTGAGTGAAGTGAGCAGGACCAGGAGAACATTATATATAGTAACAGCCACAGTGTGTGAAGATTGTTTCTGAAAGACTTAGCCCTTTACAGTAATCCAAGGATCTAAAACTTTTCCAAAGGTCTCGATGCAAAATGCTATCCATATCCAGAAAAAAGATCTATGGAATTGGAATGCAAAATGAAGCAGACTGGTCTCTATTTTAATGTTTTGTTTTGGTTCTTCTCATGAGCTCTCTCATTCATTTTAATTCTTCTAAGCAACATGACTAACATGAAAATACATTTAATAAGAATGTATATTTAGAACTCATATAAGGTTGCATATGCCATTGTGAGGAGGAAGTGGGGAGGGAAGGGGGGAAAAATTTAAAACTTATGGAAAACTAAAAGCAAATAAATTAAATAAAAATTTTAAAAAGAAGTCTTGGTTATTCAGGCTGATTTTCAAACTCTGGCTTAAGATTGAGGCCACTTAAATAGCACAAGTGTCTACATGACAGTTGTAGGTCAATGATATTGTATTAGCTACAATATGATTATATTAACATTTATTCATGCAGCTACAAATCAATCAAGCTTATAAGAGATTGTCAGAGCAGTTTATTAGCCCATTTTCAATTAAAAATGAGGTTGGTTTAGCATGACCTTTTCTTGAAATAATATTCCTTCTTAATGATCCTTCCCCTTCCTAAATGCTCACAAACAAGCTCTAGATATAATGTATGTAGAGACATATTCACATCTATACATTTTTAAACACGTATGAAATTGTAGCAAAGTAGACAGAACACTGGCCTTGAAACTAGGAATACATTGGATTAAGGTCTTGATATGCATTAGCTGTGTGACTATGGACAAGTCCCTGAATATCTGTGTGTCCCAGACTATTCATTACAGAAAATATGTAAGCTCTATATTAGTAGATAGACGTTCCATGCTAGGGGTTATTTCCACTGATAAAAACAAATGTACCTTCAAAATATATGTGTTTATATTGAATTTGTACTCAGAATATTTCCAAAATCAATTGAAGTGCTTTGCAAAATTAAATGAAATATGAAATTGAACAACTAGAAGAGGATAGAGTAGAGGAAGTATTACAGCCAAGCTCTTCCAATATCCCCCTCAAAATATTTTTAAAGTAATGCCTCAGATAGAATTCTGGAGTGTCAGAGTCATAAAAATGTCAGGGCAAAATGTTTTTTAAAGCCAAGAAATTCGGTGTCTATGACACTCAAGTAGGGGCTGGACTGAAGTGTATAATGTGACAACACCAGTTATGGTTCCTGGAGGCAGCAGCAAAAATGGCAACAGCTTCATGAGATCTCAAGTAAGAGATAGTGAGGGGAACAGACACCTGCTCAGAAAAAGACTATTGGGACCCATTTAGTTTTACTGGGTGAAGCCCAAGATACACTGAGAACTACCTTATCTATACCCACTTCCAGGAGATTACTTCAGGGAAGAAAGGAGTGCTTTCAGTCACAAGGGATCAGGAGCCCTGAGGATTATCACTTGCAAGAAAGTAGTGACCAGATCAAAGTACTCTGAAAGCACCAAAAACTTCCATGCCCCCAGAACAAGCTCTGAAGATAACAGAGTGACAGTACATCATCACATATCCCTATGCAGAACAGAACTCTAAATTTAGCATAAAGCTCAAAGTAAAGAAAAAAAGGATGAAAATGACAAAAAAGTACCCTGACTATATGAAGGTACTATGATAACAAGGGAGATCAAGAATACACAAACACAATGATGTGAAAACAACTGCAAGCAAAGGCTCATAGGAAAAAAAGGACAAATATCCAATAAGAATTCATGGAAGAGCTAAAAATATTTTTTAAAATCAAGTAAGATTAGTAGAGGAAAAAATTAGGAGAAGTGATGAGAACAATGCAAGAAATTTATGAAAAGACAATTAACAGTTTGGCAAAAAACAAACAAAAAAGAAATACTGAAGAAAATAACACCTTAAAAAACAAAATTGCTAAACTGGAAAGAGGAACACAACTTCACTAATATGAATAACTCATTAAAATTAGAATTGGTTATATGGGGGAAAAGTTACAAAAGATCACAGAAGAAAATAATTCCTTCAACACTGAAATTGGAGAAGTGAACCTAATGAATCCATGAGACATCAAGAAACAATTAAACAATGTAAAAGAATAAAGAAGTAGAAGAAAATGTGTACAATTGACCTGGAAAATGAGGATAGATAATTAATGAATTATTAAACTATAAAGGAAAATTATCCTGTTATTCTAGAATCAGAGGGTAAAATAGAAATTAAAAAGCTACCAATCACCAATGAAAAGAGATCTCAAAATGAAAATACAAAGGAATATTATACACAAATTCCCAAGCTTCCAGTTCAAAGAGAAAATACTTCAAGAAAGGAACCTTTCTAATACAAGGTAGCCACAGTCAAGGCCATGCATGACTCAGCAGCTCACACATAAAAAGAGAAGAGATCTCGGGGGTGGAGCCAAGATGGCAGAGTAGAAAGACTCACATTTACCAGCTCCGAACCCACAGCCCATGGATTTCCTCTAAAAAGAACTCCTAACAAATTCTGGAACACTGGAAGCCACGCAGAAACACAGTGAAGGAGATTTCCCTTTCAGAGAGCCCTGAAAAACCGACCGCAAAGGTACAACAGACGGGAGTGGAGCCCTGCCCTGCGGAGCCCTGAAAAACCGACCCCAGAGTTCCATTGCGCCCCGAATGGGAGTGGAGCCCTCCCCTCCCCCTGCCCTGGCAGAACTGCACTGAGAGGAGCAAGCAGACCCCAGCAGGCTTCAGGGACCATAATCTCTGGGGGCCACGAAGGTCCCTCCACCCACGGACTCCCAGGTCAGTGAGAGAGACGGACTGAGAGGGGAGCGGGGTATCTCCGGGACTTGGACCCCCTCAGGGGGCAGCCGCTGTGGCAGAGGCAGAGGCAGCAGAGGCCAGAGGCCCCCAGAGCAGGCAGGAGCTCCACAGCAGCTCCATTACAAAAGGTCTCTGCATAAACTCCCTGAGGGAACTGAGCCTGAGAGGTAGCCCTGCCCCCACCTGAGCACCAACAGATAAGCTCCCATTGAAGAGCAGTCAGGCCTGCTGCCAAAAGCCCTGAGGCTTCGGAGCAGTATTTGAATCTCAGACCACAAGCACTAGCTGGGCGGATCTAGGCAGGGGGTGGTGAGGACTCTCAGAGGTCAAGTAACTGGCTGGGAGCATTTGAATCTCAGACCCCAAGCACTAGCGGGGCGGATCTAGGGAAGGGGTGGTGAGGACTCTCAGAAGTCAAGGAACTGGTTGGGAAAATGCCCAGAAAAGGGAAAAAAACTAAGACCATAGAAGGTTATTTTCTTGATCAGATGACTGCGCCATTCGTCTCTGACGAAGAAGAGATCTGCTTACCATCAGGTAAAGACATAGGAGTCAAAGCCTCTGTATCCCAAATATCTGAAATAGATACCCCATGGGCTCAGGCCATGGAAGAGATCAAAAAGGATTTTGAAAATCAAG
>JAQQSK010008751.1:0-13374 GCA_028658325.1 Potorous gilbertii
CCCCCCCCCCCCCGCCTGCCTGTGCCCCCTCTTGGGTCCCTCCGCCCCGCCCTCCCCCCCGCCGGCCTCACGTGTCTCCAGCTCGAGGAGGCCTCGGTAGCAGCCGCTCTTCCGGGGGCAGGGCACCAAGGGCGAGTGGTCAGGGCAGGAGTGCGGGGCAGCGCAGGCCCGACACTGGAGGGCACCGGGGGCAAAGGCGCGGCCGCGCAGTTCGGAGCCAGCTGGGGACGAGGATGGCGGGGCTCGGACCGCCCGCCCCCCATGGCCCCCTCCCCGCTTCGTCCCAAACCCCAAACCCCGGCACAGCGGACCCCCGAACTGAGCGTGGCGGGAGGACCCGGCCCAGCCCCCGCCCAGCTGCCCCGGGTTACCCGACAGGTTCCAGAGCAAGCCCGCGGGCTGATTGTTGCACAGGTCGGTGGAGCACACGTGGTTGTAGAGGGTGAGGCTCACTTCGGGGGGCTGCCGGTACTGGGATACCCCGGTGCTCTGCGGCCCGGGCGGGGTGCAGCCCTGGCTACCGAAGGAGGCGACCACAGGGCCTGGGGGGAGACGGGGCTGCTGGAGCCTGGGGGGACTGGGGGATGGGGAGATGGGACCCCAGGGGATGGGCCAGGAGGGAGGGGGCGCTGGGCCGGGCTGGGCCTGGGTGGGGCAGCCTCACCCGTGCGCAC
The DNA here is from genome assembly GCA_028658325.1 of Potorous gilbertii. Taxonomy (NCBI): domain Eukaryota; kingdom Metazoa; phylum Chordata; class Mammalia; order Diprotodontia; family Potoroidae; genus Potorous; species Potorous gilbertii. The sequence continues at coordinate 675 of JAQQSK010008751.1, forward strand.
GCGCAGCAGCGTCTGGTGGCACACCTCCCCCTTCTCGCATTTCAGGATGTCTGAGGCCAGGCCTGGGCCGGGGCCCTCCTGTGTCAGCGGCACCAGGTGGCAGCGCAGCGCAGCCGAGCCTGCCGGGAGGAGGCCCGGTAAGCAAGGCCCGGCCTCAGCCCTCGGGTCTCCCCCACACGCTCCACCCAGCCTGGCTCAGCTCACGCACGGCTGAGGCAGAGCCACAAGTGGCACAGCACAGCCGGCAGACACAGCCTCCTGGCCATGGCCTCCTTCACGGCAGCCTGAAGCACGCAGCCGGAGGGGGCGGGACCCATCTCGGCGTTGGCACCAAGGGCGACGTCCCATTGGACGCCTCCACGAAAGCGGGAAGGAGTGACTTCACTCATTGGTGGAGCCACTGGAGGCGGGGGAGGGGCGGGGCGAAGCGCGTTCAACCTTGAAGTCCTATTGGTCAGAACTTGCAGACAACGTCTCAGCGAGCTCGAAGCGCCATTGGAGGAAAGTAAGGGGGCGTTGTCTCTAGGTTGGAAACACCGCCTCTCCGCTTCCCTCCTCCCAACTCATTGGCTCATTGCTTCCTCTGTCCTTCAGCCCATTCGCTAAGGCCTCTGGGTTAGGCTGAGGCTGAGGCTGAGGCTGAGGCTGAGGCGGCTCATGGAGAGAATGGTGGGGCTGGGGCTAGAGCGCAGGATGGAACCATTGGTCAGGACCACGGGGTGGGGGCGTGTGGCTGGAAGCACGACATCTTACGATGCAGAATGATAGGAGCAGCCAGCATATGTAGAGTGCTTAAAGGGTTGGGAGGCGCTCTATCGTCTCATTTCATCCTCATAACAAGCCAGGGAGACGAACACTAATGTTATGCCCATCTTAAGTCCAGGGTCACACACTAGGAGGTGTCTGCTGTAGTATTGGAGTTCAAGCTTCCCGCCTCCAGCCCCATACTCTATGGCATGCATGGCGCCACCTAGGGGCCAGTTGAGGCGTGGGAGGTACCACTGCAAAGCTGGGGGAGGGCGGAAATTCTGGACGAAACCATTGGGTCGGAACCAGGATTGCTGTTAGCACTTCCCTCTTCGGGTTGTTGCAAGGATCAAATGAGATAGTATTTGCAAAGTGTTCAGCACAGTGCCTGGCACACAGTAGGTGCTGGATAAGTGCTTTTTCTGTTCCTTTCTCTTTCCTCTGGATGTGTAGGGGGCGAGAAGCAAGCCGGACGGAACCATTGGGCGAGGCCACGGGGGGGGGTACAAGGATATATGAGGAAGCAAGGGAAGACAAATAGAGTACAAGTCGGAATCACTGGGCAGAAGTTGGGTTTTTTTGTTTTGGCGGGAGGGGGGCTCTGGTGCGTAACTGAAGGCACCACTGCTGGGGGGGGATGGGTGTGGGAGCACAGAGCCCAGGACGGAACCATTGGAACGTTGCGGGGGGGGCGCCTCTGATGGATGTGGGTAGGAAGGGAAGGCACCACTGCTGGAATGTGGGGGGGGGGGATGGAGCGCGTGGGCAGCGGGAGCCTGGGAGGGAATAAAGCGTCCAGCTGGGCACTGGGGGCACCCGCAGCGCATGCGACAAGATGGGAAACGGGGTGCTGGAGAGGGAGGCCTAGAGTAGAGGGGGAAGCAAAGGCAGGGGCGGGGAGGAGACACCAAGAGAGAGGGAGAGACCGAGACACAAAGAGGGAGAGACACCGAGTCAGAAAGAGGGGGAGACAGAGACATAAAGAGGGGGAGACACAGAGACAGAAAGGGGGAGACAAAGAAGGGGAGACACAGATACAAAGGGGAAGACACAGGGACAGAAAGAGGGGTTAGAGATACAAAGGGGTTAGGAGAGACAGAAATAGGGGTTAGACAGATACATAGAGGGGAGACAGACACTAAGAGGGGGAGACAGATACAAAGATGGGGAGACAGGCACAAAGAAGGGGAGACAGAGACAGAAAGAGGGAGAGACATAGAGATAGAAAGAGGAAGACAGACACAAAGAAGATACCAAAAGATAGAGAGAGAAAAAGAGATAGTGAGCCAGAGACACAGAAAGAGAAAATGTCCAGGTAGCCATGACCCCAGCCCTACCCCAGCCCTTTTTTTTGGAGACTCGACCTTGATCTTCTGGGACAGGCCCGCCCTCTGCTGTCACAGCCATGAGCAATGATGAATGCTCTCAGGGTAGACAAAGGCAGGAGAATTGTCTGGGAAGGATCCCCTAAACATGCCCACTGGTCAGATTAGGGGCCTGTGCCCCTTCCCCCTTCTCCTTGTCTTCCTAAATAAAGTCTTATGGGTTTTCCTAAAGCAACTGAAGTCCCCATGCACAAGAGCCCCCTAAACCCCGAGATAGCAAGGTGTAAGGAAACTCCCATGCATGTGCCCTGACAAATATGGATAATTCCCAGAGGATGAACTCAGCCCCTTGGGTCCCAGCCTGTGTGGAGGCAATCCAATGGGAAGGCCTAAATGGGCCCACAATAGGATAATTGGGTCCAGAGGCAAAGAGGATCGGAACTTGTGTAGCCTTCTGTTAGGAATTAAGTTCTTGGGATTGATGCCCCCTGGGTTTCTAGGCCAGGGAGCAAGTACATCCTCTGAAAGGTCAGTCAGTAAGGGTCTCTGGCAAACCACTAAATAAGTCACAGAGTCTAGGATTATCTAAACACGAGAGAAATGATGAACATTTTGGAACTGGCAAGAGTATGTCAGGGACACTCCTAGCCTCACGACTCAGCTGGGTACCCTATCAATACCCAAGCATTCAAACAAGGAAAGTTACCCCAAAGAAACTAGTTTGACTTGTAAGGAAAACACTGTAAAAGAGTAAAATTCTGCTTTTTTCTAGGGCATCTCCAAAACTTGGGTATCCACTAAAGAGAATCTCAGATGGAGACTGTGTCCAGAGGGTTCTCAGCAATGCAAAGCATTCCATATTTATCCCAGAGAGGCCCCTGTCATTTAATGCAGGAGAGAGCTGTAATACACATAGACTGGAATTGAATTGCAGAGTCAAGTAAAGTCAGGGAAAAGAGTCCAGTGTTTGTGGCAAGGATCCGCTATCTCTCGTAGGAGAGGCCATGCCTCAGACCCTAGTCTTCTGAGCCTTTCCAAATGAACATGCAGCTTCCTAGGCTAGCATTTCATCTGAGCCCAAGACTGGGGACTGGAGAGCATGACCATCCCTCATGGCCACTAGGGCAGGTCTAAGGAACCCTCAACCAGCAAAGACGCCACCCTTGGAAGGAGGAGTATGAGGAGATGAGGGCATGGATAGAGTTATAGGAGGTAGAGGTAGTTCTATATAAACAGGAGTTCACATGTCTGCACTTGAGACTTTACACTTAACACTGATGCTATATGTATTTGTGGGAAAGCTTGTCCCAGGTGTATAGGGGAAGTGTTCTATTGTAAATCTTCATATACTATTCCAATATGTGACTTTGCTATGAGCCAATTGTATCCTCTGCCTGATTATGGGCAGGCTAACACAGCCATGGGGCTTCTGGAGATACAATTTTAAGAGTGCAAACCCTGTGCCCTGAAATTGGGTTAGTTCTCTCCCAGGGAGTACAATCTGCGAGTTGGAAGGAGGGAGTCTCTAGCTCCCCCTTCCACATCAGAGCCTACCCCCATATCTCAGCTTCTCAGCCCTGGACTCAGATCCTACTTCTGTCTCCTGTCATTAACTTGCAGTTTGACCTTGAGGAAGTCACTTGCTACCTTTGGTGTCTATATTTCCTTATCCATAAAATAGTTACATGAATTCTTTCTCTTTGTGGAAAGATAAAGGCATGGACTTGGGAGATACTGGGAGAGCGTGAGATTTCATGTGCTAATGATTACATCTAAGGATTTTTGGGAGAGACCTCCTATGCATTATGCAAATCTCAGTGGGCAGAAAACAGTTGTAGCCAAACTGAAGTTTCTTGCTTGCCATTTGAGCAAGTGGTAATTGACTTTGGAAGCTGAACTCCTTGGGTGCCATGTGAGACGGGCAATGGCAAGCTGCTGAGAGAGGGCTAAGGCTCTGGGACTGGAAACCACTGGTCAGAGTTGCCCTGGTTTGAGTCTCTACTTTGGTGACCAGGACCGGAGGAAGGAGAGCTGAGATCAAAGCCAAGACCAACATTGGGGAGATGACCTGAAGTGGGAACCGGAGGGAGAAGAAATCCTGAGTGCTAGAGGCTTTTAGCTGTTGCCAATAGGCAGGGATGTCAATAGGCATGTCTTTCTTCATTTATAGTTCAAGGTCTAACTAGGGGGTCTCAACACATTCCCCTTCCCCCTTCTGTGAGCACCAAAGGATGGGGAGGATCATTGGGGAGAGTTATGAGAAAGGATTGGGCAGATATAAGGGCAAACGGACAGCTCCATCCATGTATATATGAGGACTTAATGCTTTCCCTTTAGTTTTTACTGTGGTTAATACACTACAGCCACCGTACATTGAATGTCTGAATTGAGGTTGCTTGTTGCAGTAGTCTGAATGAAAACTCCCTGGATGAATGCTAGGAATGTTAAAATGAGGAGACTGGAGCAGAGTCTCCCACCTGTTTCCATTGCTATATTTTGTATCAAAGGTTTCTCTACAGTAGTCATGAGGCAAACCAGCATCCATACTGGGGCAAAAGGCAAAAAGTTTTTACCGAACACATAATGTCAAAGTATGATGGATTGAGATATTCTTAATGATAAAGATATCCTTTACAACTGTGGCTCTCCAAGGCTGCTGCTGGATTGGGGTGGAGGTAGGGTAGCCTTGAAGATAGCTCCCCTCCTTTTGTATGGAGCTTCCCTGAAGTCCCAGCTAAAAACTCTCAAAGAAGCCTTTCTTGATCCGCCTTCATGTTAGCGCCTTGTCTCTAGTGTATGTTGTCTACACACTCCTTTACTTGTCTCTACAAAATTGTTCTCATGTCTTCCCATATTGGATTGTAAGTTCATTGAAGAACGGTCTTTTGCCTTTCCTTATATCCTCAGTGCTTAGCACAGTTCCTGGTGTCTAGTAGATGCTTGATAAATGCTTGTTGACTTGACTTTCCAGGAAATCTCCCAACCTTTACTCCTAATGGGGCATTCCCTCACTTATGGAGGGGGGGTGTTCCATGGTGGTGACTGGCAGGGAAATAAGGTCTTAGGAGTCGAATTGCCTCTGCTTCCAAATCTATGTGAAGATTCTTGAATGTTGATTGAGAAGACAAAGGAGGGAGAAAGGAAAGTAGAGAATCTGACTCATCCTTGTTTTTATAGAGATAGTCCCTGACCTCAAGGAACTTATGTTCCAATAGTGGAAGCCAGCACAGAAGAAGGTGAAGAAAAGAGGGAGTTACAGAGAAGTTATGGCGGCAGTGCTGTAGAGAAAATCTGGAAAGAGAGGAGTGCAACCTAGAGAGGAAAGAGAAGCCTGAACATTCTCCTTAAATTGGAAGTTCTGGGAGGAGCCAGCCAATCAGAGACAGGAACAGAAGCTGCCTTTCCAGCTCTGTGTTTCCTTCTCTGTATGGATAATGAAGCATTTGCTTTGAGGTGGATATATCCAAGTCTGGAGGTTGCTTCTTGAATTTGAGAAACTCTAGAGGAGCTAGGTTCAATGGCTCGCAGAAGGGGAAATCTCTGAATGAGAAAGGATATCCCCAACAATAGGTTGGCCCAAGCCTGGCAATTGTATCACCAGATGAAGGGTGTTAGGACAGTGTAGATCCGTGTAAAATGCCTAATCAGCAGTCCCACAGATTACTTTATATTCTAGTTTGATTTCTCAGCCTCTTTGCTGATTGCAACTCTAATTATAAGTTAAATGACTGAAGTTCGTTTTTATCAGATGTTGGCTTGTGAGTGTTACGTACTTAGCATTCCTTTTCCGTGTAGGAAAGAAATAACTGCCCAATATCTGATTTATATTACACCCTGAGAATCTCTTTAAACCCTTTGAAGCTCCCTCCCTCTTTTGAGGAAAATCTAGATGTCAGCCTATACTTAAATTTAAAATTTTTTTTCTCCGTGACTCCTGAGTGGGCATTTAATCATTGTAAGTATGTGAGAAAAGCGAAGCTTCCTTGGGACTATTTTCAGTAAGGATGACCCACCTGAATTCAGGGCAGATAGGGCCTTTATTTATAAGGGAGTGACCACAATACTCCACCCTTGTCGGCCCTGGTGAATTTTCTCCTTATGGTTAGTATAACCCGGGATTCATTGCCTAAGACTCTCCCGCTTTGTGGAGATTGATTATGCTCTGTGCTTACATGGAGGGCAGAGTAGGCATGAACTTAGAAGAGGAGAGATTCTAGATCTTCTGACTTTTGACTTTCAGATAGAAGACATGAGTTCCAGTTGGAAGTTCCAGAAGTTCCAGATTCACTTCGGGTAAAAAGTCCCCAAAGGGAAAGACTCTGGAAAGAAGCTGATACATAGACAAGCCAACATTTCAATCATAATCCCCATCTTGCCACAGTAGACATTTCAGGGAATTTCCTCTTGGGTGTGAGCTAGGATTCTCTCTCTTGGTTGACCTGAGACATCTCAATTCCTTGATGTGTTTGCTATATTCTCCCTGTATAACTTGGCTGATTAATGTTTGCTGTTGGTTGGGGTAAATGTGCTTATTTGCTTTTTGCTATAATTGCATCTAGGCTCCATGAAGAAACAGAGCAGGATAAGGAGAAATAACAAAGTTAATTCTTCCTGGGGATTCTAAAGCTGTCTCTCATTAAACAAACATTATCATCAGCTCCTCTGGCTCAGCATCTAATGAAAGGTCATCTGACAAACACTGAGTTTACTAAATCCCTGGAGCCCCTAGAATTTTTCCGGATCCACACTTCCCGGGATGATGACCTTCGGAGACCTACTCAACCTCAGTAGCCCTGGAGTGGGTGTTGAGCCATTTTAATAGAGCTATGAAATATTTTATGATAATCTCTATTTAAATCTCACCCTAACTGAGGAAAGATAGGACTTGGGCCAAGAATGGGAGCCCCGGGGGTTGGAGGGGGAGGCCAATGTGCTGTGGTGCCAGGTTTCCATAAATAAACGAAGTCAGCAGGTGGGGCAGCTTGAGATCAGAGTGCCATCTGGTGGCTCATGTAGAGATTGCATCTGAGTAGTTGTAAACTACTTTTCTGTCTTATTAAACCAAGTCCTTTTGTATAGAGATGGCATCGATACCCTAAAGTAGTTATTTAAAAATCTATTAGATTAAATAATAATAGTATGTTCATAGAATAGGAAGATGAGGAGAGTGAAAAACTAGTAATAATATTTCTGGATCAAGTGAACCTTTATCTAGAATTAAGTGTAATGATAGAAAAATTAGTTCAATAAATCAATCAACTCATCCCAGCCTTGGTCATTTAAATTAAGTGATACAACTCCCCTACCATCTCAGAACCAGGCATGCCGCATTCTGCTCCTCTCCTGGGGTTCTCTGGTGCTTTACGGGATTTGGGGGAATCTAGGCTCTCTGCAAATGGATTCAGTCCCTACTAATAATGTTCCCTCAAAGGTACGGGAGTCCTTTGCACCCCAGTTCTGTTAAACTACTAACAACTGGGTTAAATTTTACAAAATAATGTTTACTTCAAAAAGTATAATGGCAAATATACCACCAACATAGCTCAGTTCCTCTAGTGCTCAGTCCTAGTTCCAAAACCAGAATCCCCCTCGGGCTTAAGTTCCAGGTACCCTGGACTCTCCTGGCTTGACTGGCTGTAACAGCCCATTCACCATCCTGGCTCCAATGCCACGATGGCTCAAATGCCTCATCTGTGGTCATTACCACACACAGCTCAAACTCAGGACAAATAAAACAGGCCCCTTTCTCAGAGTGGTAAACAAGAGAAGCCAGTACTCCCTCCTCAGTTCAGTTCATGGTGCCAATGCTATGGAAAAACTGTAATCTTTACCATATATATATATATATATATATATATATATATATATATATATGTATGTATATACATATGCATACACAAAAATACACACACAATAGGAAGGAGAATACAAGAAAGAAAGACTGTCTCAATCATAGGCATGCACATAAATACATACACACACAATAGGAAAGAGAATACAAGAAAGAAAGACTGTCTCAGTCTGGCCAGTTTTAAAGATTCAGCTGGTTCTGGGTATACAGCAAATCAAATGAAGGTAGCACCACCCACATGATAGGAAAATGCCATGCCAGATGTTTCCATGTTAGGTGATCTGGACATATTCAGGTAAGCATCCTTCTAGATAAAAACAGGAATACTCTTTGAGAAAAGTCATATACCTAAGAGATCAACACAAATATATAAAACTAAGAGTAATTCTCCAGTGGTCAGAAGATATGAATAATTGTTCCTAAAAAGAATTGAAGCTATTGACAATCACATGAAAGACCACTCCAAAATCGTTAATAATTAGAAGAATGCAAATGAAAATAACAGAGATTTCACCATATACTTAGAAAACTGACAAAGGTGGCAAAAAGATGGAAATAGTCGATATTAGAGGGGCTGTGAGAAGACAGATAAGTCATGCACTGTTGATTGAACATGCTGGAAAACAATTGAGAATTATGCTAAAGAAAGTTATTAGAATGTCCAAATCCTTACACTCAGAGATCCAGTTATTGGGCAGAGACTCTAAACAAGTCAAAGACAGAGAGGAAGACCTCATATATACCAAAATGTTCACAGCAGCATTTTTTTTTTAGTAGTAAAGCAATAGAAACAAAGGGTATGTATCAACTGGATAATGGCTACATGAATTAAGTTATATAGATATAATGCATCATAATTAAAGAATCCTAGAATTTGAGAGTTGGAAGGACTTTAGTTACTAGTTAATTCAACCTTTCCATAAAAAGCATCCTTACATACAACAATATTGACACCTGATCATCCAATGTCTTCTCAAAGACCTCCAAGAAGACAGAACATAGGAACTCCTGAAGGAACCACCTTTGTACAGCTCTAATTGTTTAAAAGTTATTCCTGACATCAACCCTAAATTTTCATCTTTGTAATTTGTACCCACTTATTCTCTTATTATATCAAATTGTTTTCTTCAATTAACTTTTGCATCTCCTTTTCCATCTGTCCAATTTTTCCTTTTAAGGAGCTATTTTCTCCAGTTAATTTTTGTACTTCCTTTTCCATTTGTTCAATTTTCCTTTTCAAAGAGATGTTCACATCAATGAATTCTTTTTTCATAATTTTAAAATCATTGGCCAGTTTATCTTCTATTTCCTTCTTCAGATGTTCCAGGAGAGCTGCTTGTGCTTGCGAGCAGTTCATAGTTCTTTCTGAAGTTTCAGATGGAAGTACAGTCTCAACTCTGACCTCTTTGGTGTTTGTATTTTGGTCCTTATCCCCATAGAAAGATTCTACGGTTTTTTCACCCTTCATCTGCTTTTTCTTGTTCATGATGTTGATTGAGTGTTGTGGCTTCTGGTTCTTTCAGTCAGAAGCTACAGAACTTTGTGCTGAACTGATGTGTAAAAAAGGCAGGTTTTTGTTTTGTGTTTCCCCAATCAACCCTGGGGTTAGCTTGTTAAGTGTCGAGGAGGAGTGGTCTGGTCACAGGAGATCTCCTCAGCTGAACTGAGGCAAAGGCAAGCTCAGGAGATGGCGATCCCAGCTTCCCTATAGTCTTTCCAATTCCCCTGGAGTGCTGAGGCACACCTAGATGTTAATACGTGTTCCCTGGGGCTCCTCTCCTGGCGCTGAGGCTTGCCTGGGTCCTAGTGCGAGTTTTCTCTGCCCTGCATCCTCTGTCCTTCCGATTTGCCTCCACTACAGTAGGAGGAATCCCCCTTAGCTATTTTCCTGTTATGAGACTATTGGCCCCCTTCTGTGGATGCTGCTAATCCAAGATTTTTCTGGGGAAATATTTTATGGTTCTTTCACGGTCATCAAGGTGGGAGGAGAGAGCATTTACTGATCACTCTGCCATCCTGGCTCCCAGAACTTCAAGTAGGTGACTTACCAAAGTTTAATCTTCGGGCTGAAAGTCTCAGGAGCTGTTGCGCTGATATCTGGCGCTCAGCTTCTCTCCCTGGCTTGGCTAGGCTTGTCTCCAGCCCTTGGGTGCTGCTCTGCCATTTCTGCCCACTCGGGCTTCCCGGGCCCCTTCTGCTCCACTGCGCTGGACATGCTGGGGGCTCACCCCCGCAGAACAGATCCTTCCCATGGACCTTCCAGTCTAACCTGGGCTCTGAATCCGTCACAGTCTGTCTCCCACTGGATTCCGCACCTCCAAAATTGGGTCAGATTCTCCTTTCAGAGATATCCGAAGGAGTTTGTCCAAGAGCTTAGTGAGTCGTTGCACCATCTTGACTTCACCTCCTCTGTACTCCTATTATACCACAAGATATGAGAAATATGATTCATAGGCATAAGAGAAGATTTATGGGAACTAGTGCAAATCAGAATCATCAAAACCAGGAAATTAATCTATATGATGACCACAACAATGTAAATGAGAGAAAATGAAACTGAACATTTTTCAATTACAATGACTAGAGATGAGAAACACATTTCTCTTCTTTTGTTGAAGAGATGAATGATGGGTATGTAGTACTATAGGTGCTGTCATGATATGGTGGCTGCTTTTGTTTGTTCTTTAAATAATTTTTTTAACAAAATAAGGATCTCTGATCAGGAGATCAGGAATACTCTGATGGAAAAACAAAAGACATCAAATAAATTTTTTAAAAAAACCTTGGAAGTGTTACTTTTAGAACAACAAAGTAAATTCATTTAGAGGAGTGATAGATTATAAAGGGAAATAATGAAAAAAAGAGGGAAGAAAGAGGGCCTAGTGGGATCAGATTTCAAATTCTACTACATACAAAGGCCTCCTCATCAAACTTATTTGACATTGGTTTGGAAAAATAGAATGATCAGGGGAAGAGATTGGGTAAAAAGATAGAAGGAAATGAGCATAGTAACATGGTCCTTCATGAATATAGGGACCCCCTTGGTTCAAGACTCACCATTTGACCAAAACTCCTGGGAAAACTGGAAAATAGTCTGGTAGAAATTAGTTTTATCAAGGTTATTTAGCTTCTTGGTCTAACCCTTTTGGGAGTTTGGTGAAGGCTATGGACCCCTTCTCAGATTCTTGTTTTTAAATGCTTAAACTAAAATACATGGGATTACAAAGGAAACCAATGAAGTTGAAATATATTCTATAGACTGTGACACATATCATGAGCTTGTTATTGTAAAATTCAGACTTAAATTGAAGAAAGTAGGGAAAACCATCAGCCCATACAGGTGTGACTTAGATAATGTCTCTTATGAATATGAAGTGATGATGAATAGAATTAAGGGATTAGATCTGGTAAATGGAGCGCCTGAAGAACTATGAACAGAGGTTCGCAATATTGTATAGGAGGCAGCAATACAAAACATTCTAAAGAAAAAGAAAAGCAAGAAAGCAAAATGGTGGTCGGATGAGGCCTTAAAAATGTATGAGGAAAGAAGGAAAGGGAAAGGAGAAAGGAAAAAGATATGTCCACTTGAATGCAGAATTCCTGAGACTAGCAAGGAGAGATAAGAAGATTTCCTTCAATGTGCAATGCAAAGAAGTAAAGGAAAACCACAGACTGGGAAAGACAAGAGATCTCTTCCAGAAAATTAGAGATAACAAGGTAATGTAAAAACTTTGATGACAAAAGACCAAGATGGTAGGTAGGGATTTAACAGAAGCAGAGGAGATTAAGAAGAGCTGAAAAGAATATAAAAAAGCACTATATAAGAAAGATCTTAATATCATCGATAACTGCTAAAATGTGGTTACTTATCTAGGATCAGATTTCCTACAGAATGAAGAGAGATGGGTCTTAGGAAGCATCACTAACAATAAGGCTTGTGGAGGTGACAGAATGCCAGCTGGGCTATTTAAAACACTAAAGGATGAGGCTATATAAGTGCTGCTAACAAATTTGGAAAACACAACTGTGGCCCCTGGATCACAAGAGATCAGTTTACATCCCAATCCTAAAGAAGGGCAATGCCAAGGAATGTTCAAATTACTGAGGGATTGAGCTCATTTCACATGCCAGCAAGGTTATACTTAAGATTCTGCAGGCTAGGTTTCAGTAATATGTGAACTGAGAATGACCAGAACAGGTTGGCTTTTGAAGAGGCAGAGGAACTAGAGACCAAATTTTAACATTTACTGCTTTATGGAGAAAGTAAGGGAGTTCCAGAAAAAAAGTCGACTTCTGCATCATTGACTATATTTTTTTGACTGTGTGGATCACAATAAAATATGGCAGGTCCTTAAAGAGATGGGAATACTGCATCATCTTAATGCCTGAGGGACCTATAAGTGGACAAAGAAGCAACAGTTAGAAGTGAACATGTTAACAATTGATTGGTTTAAGACTGGAAAAGAAATATGATAAGGCTATATATTGTCACCTTATTTAACTTATATGTAGAGTACTTCATGTGACATGCCAGGCTGGATGAATCAAAAGCTTGAATTAAGATTGCTGGGAGAACTATCAATAATCTCCTATATGCAGATGATACCATACTGATTTGCAGAAAGTGAAGAGGAATTAGAAGCCTTTTGGTAAGGGTGAAAAAGGAGAGTTTAAAAGCAGGCTTGAAGTTTTTTTTGTTTTTTTTTAAATAAATTTATTTAACTTTTTACATTCATTTTCACAAGATTTTGGGTTCCAAAATTTTCTCCCCATTAGT
>JAQQSK010008752.1:0-13373 GCA_028658325.1 Potorous gilbertii
GTCAGTTGTTTTTCCAATGAGATATTTCACAGTCTCTCCCATTTTGTCATTCTTTTGGTTTTGTTTTGTGATTTCTTGGTTTCTCAGAAAGTCATTGGCCTCCTTCTGTTCCATTCTAATTTTGAGAGAATTATTTTCTTCAGTGAGCTTTTGAACCTCTTTTTCCACTTGGGTAATTCTGCTTTTGAAAGCATTCTTCTCCTCATTGGCTTTTTGAACCTATTCTGCCAATTGAGTTAGCCTATTTTTCAAGGTGCTATTTTCTTCAGCATTTTTTTGGGCCTCCTTTATTAAGGTATTGACCCGTTTTTCATGCTTTTCTTGCATCTCTCTCATTTCTTTTCCCAGTTTTTCCTCCACCTGTCTAACTTGATTTTCAAAATCCCTTTTGAGCTCCTCAATGGCCTGAGCCCATGGGGTATCGATTTCAGATATTTGGAATACAGAATCTTTGACTCCTACGTCTTTACCTGATGTTAAGCAGATCTCTTCGTCGTCAGAGAGAAATGGCGGAATCATCTTCTCAAGAAAATAACCTTCTATGATCTTAGTTTTTTTTTCCCTTTTCTGGGCATTTTCCCAGGCAGTTACTTGACTTCTGAGAGTCCTCTCCACTCCCTGACCTAGATCCACCCAGCTAGTGCTTGGGGGTCTGAGATTCAAATGCTGCTCCTCAGCCTCAGGGTTTTTGGTGGCAGGCCTGGCTGCTATTCAATGTGAGCTTAAGCTCTGGTGCACAGATGGGGGCAGGGCCGCCTCCCAGGCTCAGTTCCCTCAGAGGGTTTATGCAGAGATCTTTTGTAATGGAGCTTCTGTCCAGCTCCTGCCTGCTCTGGGAGCCTCTGGCCGAGCTGCCTCTGCCTTTCAAGGGGGTCCGAGTTTCGGAGATACCCCGCTCCTCTCTCAGCCTGTCTCTCTCACTGACCTGCGAGTCCGTGGGTGGAGGGACCTTTGCGGCCTCTGGAGATTGCGGTCCTTGAAGCCTGCTTGGATCTACTTGCTCCTCTCAGTGCCGTGCGGCCAGGGCAGGGCAGGGGAGGGCTCCGCAGGGCAGGGCTCCGCTCCGTCCGGGGCTCGATGGACCCCTGGGGTCGGCTTTTCAGAACTCTCTGCAATGGAAATCTCCTTCACTGTGTTGCTGCGCGGCCTCCACTGTTCCAGAATTTGTCAGGAGTTCTTTTTTAAAGGAAATCCATGGGCTGTGGTTTTGGAGCTAGTAAATGTGAGTTTTTCTATTCTGCCATCTTGGCTCCACCTCCAGAATTGACACAAACTGACGTGAAGTGAGTTGCCCACAGTGAAATATCTAGTGTCTGGGGCTGTATGTGAGTGAAGGGGTTCTTGATTCACTATCCAGATATAGGTGGCCACTATGCCATGCAGTTGTCTATTTATAAGCAGTAAACTTAGAGGCATTAGTGTAGGGTATTTCTAACATATAATATATTGTGAGCAAAAGTACAAATGTAAACTGTTCAGCAGGAGATTAAGAAATAGAGAATCACTTTTCCATATATTTTTTTTACCATATATATTGCCCTTTTCCTCTACCTTAGCATCTGGATTCCTTACAGGAAGGTACTTTGTTTTTCATGATTGCAATGGCACAATTTTAGCACAGACAGCATTCGAGTTGCTTTATGTAATGTATTTGGATTTAGTGTGAAATAAACATTGATATGTGCAATGTCTGTCGACAAGTTGTGTTTCAAACGCTTGGATCATTCTTGTTGACAAAGATATATGAAGATAGAGGCTATCTGCATTCAGAGAATGGCCTAAAAATAGAAGTAGAATGTATTTTTACCTAACTGTAGCCAAATCTAGGGTGGCTTTTGGAGAAGAGGGAAGAAAAATAGAAGAATTTACATGACCATTTTGTTTTATATTTGAAAGGAGTATTATATTGGGCATAGTAAATTTGTACTTTCATATTCAATTATATTTTTGTTGTAGTATGCTGTGGAAAGGCTTGCTTTAGTCTATAAATCAAAAACAAAATAAAAAACGTAACTCATTTCAGATAGAAATATGGAATTGGATTTCAGAATAAAACATGTATTTTCATATGCAATGTGGAGATAATCGACGTCTTAAGTGAGAATTGAACTAACAAAAGAAAGGGGCCCTGGAAAATAAATCTGCAATAGACTAGCACACTGTACCTGAAACATTGTGTCCCCAGTGCAGTAGGAATCTATTAGAGAGCATTTAGCCGGGGTAACTAGGTCACATTTCATATTACATATTAAGGCTAATTTTGCTTGCTTTTTATTGTTATAGTTGTTTACATATCTACAAGAACAATAGATTACAACTCAGAATGATTAATATCAATGATATAACCAGGAAAAATTTTAAAATAATGCAATTCAGTTCAGCAATATTTTTAGTGAAAAGAAATGAGGGTTTGAATTAAGTTAGATAGTTGTGTGAGTTGAGACAGATGAAAGGGATATTAAGTAGTTAGAACCAACAGGAATTTTTAAGTGATTAGATAGTGAGAGTGATGACCAACGCTTTAGAGTAACACAAAAGATAATAGTATCCAAAGAATTAATTTAGTTACGATTTATACCCTGTGCCAAACCATCTCATAGCCATCATAACCAAGTGTTGTGTTTATAGAAAATTTTAATACTTGAAGCAAAGTTTACATCACTCATACCAACAAAACAATTAGCTGGCCCTGTTATTAATATTCAACTCAAGATTAGTGTATTTTGAAAGTCTGCTAATTTTCTGGCACTCTGCAGAGAGTTGAGAATGGAAGGATAAGTGAATGGAAAATTAAGAAGCACTTCTTATCACCTAAAATATCTCAGGTACTGGAAACAAGGCTTTACAATTTTCTTGAATTCTCACAGCAGCTCTGAAAAAAAGTGTTATGATTTCCAATTTATTGCTGGGGAAACAGGTTGAGAGAAATTAAAAGACTTGCACAAAGGTTAGCATTCAATGTAGTCTGTTTTTGATATGTAATGTTGTTTGCATATTTCAATACATTAAAGAATATTCATTTGAACTGTGAATTCTTTCAGATTGCCTTTCCAGCAGAGAACTTCTGTATGCTTGAAGTTCATCATTTATATGGAGAAGAAGAATAACTCTATGATAAATGAATTTATTTTGTTGGGACTCAGCAATTCTTGGGAGTCTGAAATTTTCTTTTTTGTGATTTTATTCTTTGCCTATATAGTCATATTATATGGTAACTCTCTCATTATACTCTTTGTGACTTTTGATTCCCGCTTGCAATCGACCCCCATGTAGTTCCTTCTTGCCAACCTCTCCTTCCTTGACATACTTCTTTCCACTGTAACTCTCCCTAAGATGGTCATAGACTCTTTTAGAAAGAAAAAAACTATCTCTTTTTGGTGCTGCATGGTGCAAGTTTTTCTGACTCATCTCTTAGCAGGCAGTGAGATAATTCTTCTCTTAGTGATGGCTGTGAACAGATACGTTGCAATATGTAATCCCCTCCACTATACTACTGTCATGAACCGTCAAGTTATGGTTGCAAGTGTGCTGCTGTCATGGACAGTTGGCTTTGTGCACACTATGAGCCAAATGTCCTTTATGGTGAGTCTGCCCTTCTGTGGCCCCAATGTGATGATGTTTTTTGTGACCTTCCCCTTGTGTTGAAACTTGCCTGCACTGACACATATGCCCTGGAACTGCTTGTTGTTGCATTCAGTGGGCTTCTTAACCTGATTTCCTTCATCCTTTTGCTTGGCTCCTATATTGTCATAGTAGTTACTGTCTGTTATAGCTCCCCTACTGAAGTGACTAAGGCTCTGTCTACACTATCTGCTCATATCGCAACGATATCTCTTTTCTTTGGGCCAATATTCTTAATATATGCTTGGCCAATTAGTAGTTATTCATTTGATAAATTTCTTTCAGTGTTTTACTCAGTTATCACTCCTCTACTGAATCCAATCATCTATAGTTTAAGAAATAAGGAGATGAAAGCAGCCATAATTCAACTCAGAAGCTGACACAACTCCTGTAAGCCAAAGGCATAAAAGATGATGAAATTTTTGATTGCACACAAGAGAATATTTCTTAAAATTACTAATTTGTGTATACATGTATGTGAATTTTGCAAATAAATATCAAAATTATTTTTAAAACAATTTATAATATTCTAGAAACAGAATTATCGGTGTTTCATTTTGTATGTTTCTGACCTTTCCTTAAATTTGAGATCTTCAAAACTGCAATTTAACTCAACCTTGGAATTATAAATTGGACATGATTCCAGAAAATATCTGTATAGGAAATCATCAATTGAACAATATTATATGTCAAATATTTTTCATTCTTCGGTCCTATAATGTTTTAGTATAATTTGAAATGTAGTTGTTTCAGCTTGATAAACATGGGGGCAGGTGGGTAAAGGCTTCACAAATTGAATGCTTTAAAGACTCAGTCTAAGTGTGGAGTTTTCCAAATTCTCCATGAATATCAAAACCAATTTTAAGTGATGCGACCAAGAATAGCTAAATATTTTTACAAAGAATAAAGAAATAAAAACTGTGCCACTAATTCATGTTATACACCGTAGGTAGCAGTGTTCATAAGGCAATTAAATTTACCCTAGCAAATGGCATGAATAGACTTCTATAAGATTGATGTTCAGGTGAGGATATATTACAAAAGACTACAAGCATCTACCGACATGAATCACCGACACACACACACTCACGCACACACACGCACACACATATCTGAAAGGATACACTTTCTAGCTTTTAGAAAAGCATTTGGAACAGCTCTCATGGAATCTTGTTTTATAGTACATGATGTCATTATAGTCAAATAAGAATAGATAAATTCAGTCTAAATGGTCATTTTGCATATATGAAGCTATCAGTGAGTTTGTGATTAACAGTTGTTTATACATTAAGATATACTTTATTCATTTTTACTGTTGTTACTTAGCTTGGCTTTATTCTTCTATTCCAATTATGATTGTTTCATAGTCATTACATAAAACAAGGAATTTTTAAAAAGAAAGAGAAAAAAATCAACACATTGCAAGTATTCTGTTGTTAGTATAATGTTAAACCATGGTCTGTCTCATCCCTCTCTCCTGATTCTCTCTAAATGTCGTCAGATATGCCTTCTCCTATCTTTTTTGGGGGGCCTGTTGGCCTGAATTGGCCCTGTTGGTACTTCTTTTTAACTTCACAACATTCAATTTTACGTACTTGGTGATTATTGTTGTTTCCACTTGGGTTTGTAATTGTGGACTGTTTTTCTGCCTCATCAACTTTCACTTTGCCTCAGTTCCTGAATATCTTTCTATATTTATATTATGGTCATAAAATCAACGTTTTATGGCACGTTTTCCCGTTGAAATTATGCATCAAAATTTATTTGCCCATGTCCCTGTCAGTGGTATTTATTAGGTTTACAATTCTTTATTATATCATCAACAACAAAAATATCATTATAAGCATTTTGGAGTTTCTTTTCGGTCAATGCCATTTTGATAGAATATGCATATCCATAGAAACTCTAAATCACCAGGCAAAGACATTTTACTAAGTTTCATCGCATAGTTACAAAATGGTTTCCCATAACATTTACACTAACACTTATTTCCATCAACATATGAAATCAATAAGCACTTATTTGTCCCTTTGCTCAGGACTCATGATCTGGAAAATGATTACAAATAACTATTTTCAAGGATCTCAATGAAAAATGTAGAGACAACTTACAAATGATTATACATAAACATCAAGTATTAAGTATATATTAAAGCTATTTTGAGAAGGAAGGCATTAGAATTAATGGAGCACAGGAAAGGATTTTGTGTGTGTGTGTGTGTATCTGAGTGTGTGTGTGAGTGTGAATGTAGAGTTTTAGATGAGAATGAATGGAAACCGGGGATATAAGGAGAGGAAAATTAGGAGGGAAAAATGTTCAAAAATGAGACCTAATGAGTGAAAATTCATATAAGCCTAGAGTGAAGGAGCCAAGAAGGCAGAGTAGAAAGACTCACATATGGTAGCTCCGAACCCAGAGCCCATGGATTTCCTGTAAAAAGAACTCCCAACAAATTCTTCAGCAGTGGAAGTCGTGTCGCCACAGAGTGAAGGGGATTTTCGTTCCAAAGAGCCCTGAAAAATGGATCCCAAAGGTCCGTAGCACACCAGACTGGACCGGAGCCCAACCCTTCCCTGGCCGAGTGCCCCCAAGAGGAGCAGATCTGAGTAGGCTTCAGGAATGGAATCTCCAACGGCCGTGGAGGTCCCTCCCCGCCAACGACATTACAGGTCAGTGAGAGAGACTTCTGGTTTGGCCGAGAGGGGAATGGGGTGTCTCCATAACTCAGGCCCCCTCGGGAGGCAGCAGCAGACGGAGCGGGTGACCAGAGCTTCCCGGAGTAGGCAGAACCTTGGGTCGATTACGGAAGATCTCTTCATAAACACCCTGAAGGACTGAGACTGGGAGGTGGCCCTGCTCCCACCTGAGCACCAGAGCTTAAGCTCACATTGAATAGCAGCCAGGCTTGTCACTGAAAGCCCTGAAGCTGGGGAGCAGCATTTGAATCTCAGACCCCAAGCACTAGCTGAGCAGATCTAGGGGGGGTGGACAGGAATCTCAGACGTCAAGTAACCGGCTGAGAAAATGCCCAGAAAAGGGAAAAAAATAAGACCATAGAAGGTTACTTTCTTGGTGACCAGATGTTTCCTCCTTTCTTTCTGGTGAGGAAGAACAAGGCTTACCATCAGGGAAAGATATAGGAGTCAAGACCTCTGTATCCTAAACACCTGAAACAGATATCCAATGGGCTCAGGCCATGGAAGAGCTCAAAAAAGATTTTGAAATTAAAATTAGACAGGTAGAGGAAAAACTGGGAAGAGAAATGAGAAAGATGCAAGAAACGTATGAAAAAACGGGTCAATATCTTAATAATGGAGACCCAAAAAAATGCTGAAGAGAATAGCACCTTGAAAAATAGGCTAACTCAATTGGCAAAGGAGGTTCAAAAAGCCAGTCAGAAGAATGCTTTCGAAAGCAGAATTAGCCAAGTGGAAAAAGAGGTGCAAAAGCTCACTGAAGAAAATAGTTCTCTCAAAATTGGAATGGAACAGATGGAGGCTAATGACTTTCTGAGAAACCAAGAAATCACAAAACAAAACCAAAAGTATGAAAAAATGGAAGATAATGTCAAATATCTCATTGGTAAAACAACTGACCTGGAAAATAGATCTAGGAGAGGCAATTTAAAAATTATGGGACTACGTGAAAGCCATGATCAAAAAAAGAGCCTAGACATAATCCTTCATGAAATTATCAAGGAAAACTGCCCTGATATTCTAGAATCAGAGGGCAAAATAAAGTATTCAAGAAATCCACTGATCACCACCTGAAAGAGATCCAAAAAGGGAAACTCCTAGGAACACTGTGGCCAAATTACAGAGTTCCCATGTCAAGGAGAAAATATTACAAGAACTGGAAAGAAACAATTCCAGTATTGTGGAAATGCAATCAGGATAACACAAGATCTAGCACCTTCTACATTAAGGGATCAAAGGGCATGGAATAGGATATTCCAGAAGTCAAAGGACCTAGAATTAAAACCAAGAGTCACCTACCCAGCAAAACTGAGTATAATACTTCAGGGGCAAATATGCTCTTTCAAGGAAACAGAGGACTTTCAAGCATTCTTGATGAAAGACCAGAGCTGAAAAGAAAATTTGTCTTTCAAACACAGGAATGAGAAGAAGCATGAAAAAGTCAACAGCAAGAGAAATCATAAGGGACTTACCAAAGTTGAACTGTTTACATTTCTATATGAAAAGACATTATTTGTAACTCCTGAAATTTTTCAGTATGTGGGTGGTTGGTGGGATTACACACACACATACACCTACACGCACACATGCACACACTCACATGTACATACGTGCGTGCACACACACACAAACACATGCACGCACACACAGAGACAGAGAGCACAGAGTGAATTGAATAGGATGGGATCATATCTTAAAAGAAATCAAGTTAAATGGTGAGAGAGACATGTAGTGGGAGGAGAGAGGGTGAAATGTAGTGGGGCAAATTATCTCTCATAGAAGAGGCAAGCAGGAGACACTTTAGTGGAGGGAAAAAGAGGAGAGCTGATAAAAAAAAGGAACATGAAGTTCACTGTCATCACATTCGACTAAAGGAAGGGATAAAAATGCACACTCATTTTGATATGAAAACCTATCTTAGAGTACAGGAAAGTGGGGGAGAAGGAGATAAGCATGGTGCGGGGGGGATGATGGAAGGGAGGGCAAAGGGAGGAGGGAGTAATTTGAAGTCAACCCTCGGGGAGGGACAGGATCAAAAGAGAGAATAGAAACAATGGGGGTAGGATAGGAGGGAGGGAAATATAATTAGTCTTACACAACACAACTCTTATGGAAGTCATTTGCAAAACTACAGAGATATGGCCTATATTGAATTGCCTCCTTTCCCAAAGGGAATGAGTGGGGAGGAAGGGATGGGGAGGACCTGAAACTCAAAGTTTTAGGAGCAACTGTCGAGTATTGTTCTTGTTACTAGGAAATAAGCAATACAGGTAATGGAGAACAGAAAGTTATCTGGCCCTACAGGACAAAAGAGAAGATGGGGACAAGAGAAGGGAGGGAAGATAGAAGAGAGGGCAGATTGGTGATAGGGGAACTTAGAATGTTCAGTGTATTGGGGAGGGGGCAGGGGACAAATGGGGAGAAAAGTTTGGAACCCAAAATTTTGTGAAAATTAATGTAAAAAGTTAAATAAATTTATGTTAAAGGAAAAAGAAAATTCATGAAGGTGCGCATTGGAGTGTCTTTTTAATTAACAGCAAGGAGGCCAACATAGACTCACTGTACTCTAGTGTACATGAAGGGCAGTAGGGATACTTATTAGTCAATAAAAATTTTTAAGTGACTGCTATATTCTAGGCATAGTGGTAATCCCTGGGAATATTCTACAAAAGCAAAAGACAGTCCCTGATTTCAAAGATCCCCCAATCAAATGGAGGAGACAATATGGAAACTCCCATTACATTCAAAGTAGGTACAGGATAAACTAGAAATGATTAACTGAGAAAACGTACTAGAATTGAGGGAAATTCAAAAAGGTTCCTTCTGTTAGAAGGACAAGACGTATATGCACACATATATGGAAAATAGAATTCAATGAAGGTAGTAATAGTTAGGGGTATGATATCAAAAAACATTTTATTTTTTGTAAGAAATAGTGTGCAAGTGTGAAATCCTTGTCACTTTCTAGGTACTCATTGCTCCACTGGATTTTCACTGGTTTACACTTTTGATACCTGCATTAAGACCCTTCCTTTTATTTTATGAAGATATTAGGGAAAAAGCCAAAGAATAGCAGAGGGATTGGAAGGAGAGAAATCTGTTAGATACATGTATACTCAGTCCGTTAATAAATGATATATCAGTGCTCTTCATCTTCATCTGTGTGATTTAGAGGAGAATATTTCCACAGCACATTCAGATGCCTGATTTCTCTTCTTTGGTAAAATTCACCAAATATCATAATGACCAATGTACTTGTCTTTCTTATGTAGCTTGGGAGAAAGTATAATTCTCAAATAACTCCCAGGAATATTTGCTCTTCTAATTTTTTAGTTGATTATTACATAAATGTGTTTAACATATATTTTCCTTTGCTGGCAATGTATATAAAGTTCTCTTCCAAAAGTGAGAGAAAAATATCGGATAAAAATTTCAATATATTTTGTAACTGGAAAGAAAAATAAATACTGCATATAAAATTCTTGACAAACCAAACAAAATGGTTTTTGAGGTTTTGCGTAGAGCTGCTAGGTTGATAAACGAATGCTCCCATAATAGGATTTCTGTGTAATAATCACAGAAGAGATTTATATACAGATTTGGTGGCTAAACATGAAAGAAACTCTACTCTCCCCTGAAGGGCGAATATTTTCACCTTTCCAGACCTATTTTCTCATCAGAACAATGAGAGGACAACACTACGTGGTTATTTATGTCTATTTCAATTTTACTTCAATGATTTGATTTAAAGAAGAATGATGTATTCTTAATCAGATACTGAGTGACTACTTCCAGGTATCATGAAATCAGGACATCAAATGTGTTTTTCATTCAATTTTCTCTTCCAGTTACCAAATGTCTGTTTAGTTCTGCAAGTATTTATTAGCCTCACTTTATGTTCTTGATACAACCCCTGGCATTGGAGGCACAGAAAAGGAAAACTATACAGACTGTGTCCTAGAAGACTTGGTAATTTAATAGTGCAAGCCTACTTGATGTAACAATAGTGGTTGTTATTTATATATTGTTAGGTTTGTCAAGAATTTTATATGCAATATTTATTTTTCTTTCCAGTTACAACTGTAATTATCCCCATTTTTCAGATGCAAAAATGCAAAACAGCTACATAATTTGACCATGATCACTCAAGTATTGAGATTATAAGAGGCAGGAATAACTTATAAGGCACACATCATTCCCTTTCTATTCCAATTTGCTGTCTCTCGTGTGCACAAATTGGAAGAAGGTGAAGAGTGTTCAGCATGATAACTTAAACAAATGGGCAAATAAGATGTAAGCCTGATATATCAGTGATTTGTACGGTTAAAGACAAACTTTTTTCCAATACAAGATATATAAAATTTTATTATATTACCAGTATACATTCATTTCACAAGTAACCTCTAATGGCAAGGATTTTCATGATCTTAGAAATAAATTTAACCAATGTTTAAAACTAAAATGAAAATTTAGCTTCTGAATGACACTTCAGTTTTTACATGCATAAAATTAAAATATATAAATTGGACTCTGATACGGTTAATGAATCTGGAATGATGAATGACTTCATATAGCAGAAAGAATGATCAGGATGTCTAGAGAACACCAGTGCATCCAGATAATTATTATCCAGATGTTATTACACAGCAGCAATAAACCATATAGACGTCATTGAATGGTCTAATTTTTTGCCATGGTTTCCTCCATGCTGTTGGGTTCATGTATACATAACCAGCAGTAGAAGCCTCTGGTTCAAATTTTGTAGAGCCATGCATAGAGCAGCCAATGCTTTCATTTTTTCTTTTTTTATAAATTTATTCATTAAAGTTTTCAACATTCATTTCCACAAAATTTTGGGTTGCAAATTTTTTCCACATTTCTCCCCTTCCCCACAGCAAAACGCCAAACATTCTAAGTACCTCTATCACCAATCTGTACTCCCTTCTAACATCCCAACCTTCCTTTATCCCCATATTCTCTTTTGTCCTGTAGGGCAAGGTACCCTTCTATACCCCCTAACCTGTATTATTTTATTTCTTATGTGGAAGAACACTACTCAACAGTTGTTCCTAAAACTTTGAGTTCCAACTTCTCCCCATCCTTTCCTCCCCACCCATTCCCTTTGGGAAGGCAAGCAATTCAATATAGGCCATATCTGTGTAGTTTTGCAAATGACTTCCATAGTAGTTGGGTTGTGTAAGACTAACTATATTTTCCTCCATCCTATCCTGCCCCCCCATTTCTTCTGCTCTCTCTCTTGACCTTGTCACTCCCCAAGAGTGTTGAATTCTAATTACTTCCTCTTCCCATTTCCTCTCCTTCCATCATCACCCCACCCTGCTTATCCCCTTCCTCCCCACCCTCCTATATTGTAAGATAGGTTTTCATACCAAAAAGAGTGTTCATTTTATTCCCTCCTCTAGTCAAATGTGACTAGAGTATGCTTCATGGTTTTTTCTCTCACCTCCCCACTTTTCCCTGCACTGAAATGTCATTTACTTGCCTCTTTTATGACAGATAATTTGCCCCATTCCATTTCTCACTTTATCGTCCCAATATACTGCTCTCTCACCACTTAATTTCGTTTAAGACATGATCCCATCCTATTCAATTCACCCTGTACTCTCTCTCTCTCTCTCTCTCTCTCTCTCTCTCTCTCTCTGTGTGTGTGTGTGTGTGTGTGTTATCACACCAACTACCCAGATGCTGAAAAAAGTGTCAAGAGTTACAAATATTGTCTTTCCATGTAGGAACGCAAACAGTTCATATTCAGTTTTTCTTTGCTGATTACCTTTCTATGCTTCTCTTGATTCTTGGGTTAGAAAATTTCTTTTTAGCTCTGGTCTTTTCATAAAGAATGCTTGAAAGTCCTCTATTTCATTGAAAGACCATTTTCCCCCCGAAGAATCATACTCAGTTTTTCTGGATAGGTGATTCTTGGTTTTATTCCTGGTTTCTTTGTCTTCTGGATTATCA
This sequence comes from Potorous gilbertii, assembly GCA_028658325.1. NCBI lineage: Eukaryota > Metazoa > Chordata > Mammalia > Diprotodontia > Potoroidae > Potorous > Potorous gilbertii. Next base: position 12,294 of record JAQQSK010008752.1, read on the forward strand.
CATTCCATGCCGTTTGACTTCTTAATGTCGAAGCTGCTAGATCTTGTGTTATCCTGATAGCACATCCACAATACTGGAATTGTTTATTTCTAGCTGCTTGCAATTTTTTCTCCTTGACTTGGGAACTCTGGGATTTGGCCACAGTGTTCCTAGGAGTTTCTCTTTCTTTTGGATCTCTTTCAAGAGATGATTGGTCGATGCTTTCAATATTTATTTTGCCCCCTGATTCTAGAATATCACGGCAGTTTTCCTTGATAATTTCATGAAAGATGATGTCTAGGCTCATTTTTTCATCATGAATTTCAGGTAGTTCCATAATTTTTAAATTGTCTCTCCTGGATCTGTTTTCCAGGTCAGTTTTTTTCCAATTAAATATTTCACATTAAATTCCATTTTTGCATTCTTTTGGTTTTATTTTGTGATTTGTTAGTTTCTCATAAAGTCATGATCCTCCATCTCTTCCATTCTAATTTTGAGAGAACTATTTTCTTCAGTGAGCTTTTGAACCTCTTTTTCCATTTGGGTAATTCTACTTTTTAAAGCATTCTTCTCCTCATTGGCTTCTTGAACCTCTTTTGCCAATTGAATTAGTCTATTTTTAAAGATATTATTATCATCAGCCTTTTTTTGGGTCTCCTTTAGTAAGGTGTTGACCCACTCTACATGCTTTTCTTGCATTTCTCTCATTTCTCTTCTCAATTTTTCTTCCACCTCTCTTACATAATTTTCAAAATCCTTTTTGGGCTCTTCCATGGCCTAATCGCATTGGATATTTATTTTGGATGTCTGGGAAACAGAAGCCTTGACTTTTATTTCTTTCCCTGATGCTTAGAGTTGTTCTTCTTCATCGGAAAGGATGGTAGAAGATACCTATCAAGCAAGAAAGTAACCTTCTATGAACTTAATTTCTTTTAATTTCATTTAAATAAATTTATTTAATATTTTACATTCATTTTCACAAGATTTTGGGTTCCAAAATTTTCTCCCCATTTGTCCCCTCCCCCCTCCCCAGTACACTGGCCATTCTAATAACCCATATCACCAATCTGCCCTCTCTTCTATCATCCCTCCCTTCCCTTA
>JAQQSK010008753.1:0-13372 GCA_028658325.1 Potorous gilbertii
TTTTTTTTTTGAAATAGCATATTCAATTCAATAAATAATCATTTATAAAGCAGCTACCTATGAGACACAAGGCATTGTAAGGGGCTAGGTGGTGCAGTGGATAGAGCACCAGTGCAGGAGTCAAGAGGACCTGAGTTCAAATCTCACCTCAGACACTTGACACTCACTAGCTGTGTAACCTTGGGCAAGTCACTTAACCCCACCTGCCTCATCCTGGATCATCTCCAATCATCTTGATGAATATCTGGTCACTGGATTCTGATGGCTCTGGAGAAGAAGTGAGACTGGTGATCTGCACAGCCCTCCCTCACTCAAAACAAAGTCAAGTGCAAGTCATATCATCATTTATCTAATGGCAAGGTCTTCATTGGGAACGAAGGACGAACCCACATACAAGGCACTGTGGTAGGTCAGGAAATATAAAGACAAAGATAGAAAAACAGTCCCTACCCTCAAATAGCTTAGGATGGATTTATGAGTATGGCACAAAATTGAGGAATCAAAGAAAACTTTTTTTGGGGGGGGGGGGAAGAGGACTTTTTAAAATCTAATGGTTGGTTCATTTATAGCTACAAAGAATCAAAGCCTTCATGATTTTGGATGAGGCTGTGTCTACACAGGTCAATGAAGAGTGAATCTTCTTATGGAAGGGACCCTTATGGAGGGTCTCTGATAGTAAATTGACACCAATTTTGAATCCTCAGGTCAAAGAAGAGTGAATCTTCTTATGGAAGGGACCCTTATGGAGGGTCTCTGATAGTAAATTGACACCAATTTGAATCCTCAAAACTGGAGTGGAGGCCTGAATGTCTGGATAAGCTGTAGGCTAATCCACACAAAACAATCAGTCCCTGCTACTCTGGGGTATGTAGATCCTATCTTTATCGCCCTAGGAGTCTTTTCATAGACTCTCCTGAGGAGAGGTTCAGATTAAGGTTACTGGAGGGTCAATGGCCAGGGTCCCCAGCAGAAGTCTTGAGAAAATTTTCCTAAACATCCCCAGGGATCTCCACTCCAATCATTAATACTAGTTCATCAATTTAATGAACATTTGTTTGTTTTGCAATAGAGCGTAATTTTTAGCAATCTGACTTTGAAACAAAATTATAAACATCACAGTACTGTAAAGCATTAAGTAGGATATTGTTTAGATAGAACAGGCACTGTTGACAATAATTCTTATAACTTGTTCTCTAAATATTTTTTATAAATTTAATTGGTTTGCTATATTTGAAATTTTTCTCTTAACTAAAAAATCCTAAGACCAATAGACTGATTTTTTTTATCCAAGACAATGAGGAGCCTAACAGGTGTTAGTATGTAAACTGCATAGAAGTAGAATGCTCCTTTCCTGGTCCAATAGCAATAGATATTTTCATTATACCCTCTCTGAACCAACCCAATGAACATTTATTAAGTACTAATTATAGGCTAATATTATGCTAGGCTCTGAAAAGACAAAGATAAAATAAAAATATTCCCTGTCCTCCAAGAGCTTACCTTCTGTTCTGGGAATACAATGTGGCAGTCATTAAGTATGGACAAAACACTTTGAGGAGAGATTTTGTTATCCATGTTAATGAATAGCAAGTAGCAAAGGAATGGATTATTTAAACCACAAGTAATACAAATTCATCTTTCTTTACCTTCAGATTGCAGATACCCAATCTCTCAAGTGTTCCCAAAGTTTTATTCTATTCTAAATGGCCCACTCTTAAAAACCAGCAATGGAAACAGGCGGCACCAGCTTGCTGCAAGATAACTAATTCTCCCCATTGCCTGTGATTAAATATTCAGCTGAAATATATGGGATCCATCATCTAGATCTCGATTCAGTGTGGGATAATGAAAAGAATGCTGGAGAGGGTGTTAACAGACCTGGGGTTCTAATTCCAGCTGGGCCATTTACTACTGAGACTTTGAACCCTGCTTTCCGGATTGGTGACTGGTCCTGTCATCCTTCACTTTACTCCTTCCTCTCTGGCCACAGCCTCTCCAGCATCCTTGCCAACTGCCTTGCTTGCTCTTTCCTCTCTCCTCTCCAGTCCTAAAACAATCAACTATGAACCATGATGGAATCAAGTCTGCCATTGTTCATGGATAGACTGTGTCAATCTGCTCCACTCATCACCCTTGTAACTTTCCAGACCAAAGTGTTCCTCCTTAACCACCACACTCCTAAGCATGCTATCTCCTCCATTCGAATGTAAGCTCCTTTAGGGGAAGGATTATCTATGCTTTTGCACTTATATTGACTAGTGCTTTGCAGATGAAAAGTGCTTAAAAATGCTTTTTTTCTCATCATCATTCTTGCCTAAGACTCAGTTTCCTCATCTGTAAAATGATGGCATTGGACTAGTTGGCCTCCAGTTCTAGCTATGATGTAAGAGTCTATGACTCTGGATCAAGAGAATAATGTCCCAAGAGTCCTCAGAACTGACACCCAAACACATACCTAAATAACTGACTGAGACCAAAGCTCAGTAATGTCTTTCATGTCACCAGTCCTGCCCTTAACACCTACTGAGAGCAGACTTTTAAAAAGCCCCTTCCTCTGTGGTTAAAGGGCAAAGATCGTGACAGCACCATCTCCAGTCCGAACAGACCGTGAAACTTCGCCCGGATTCCTTACAGAATATTCCATCACAGAACTGAAAGATCCATATAATGAATCCTAAGTCAGGAACTTTGCAGTGACCCTGAAGGCAAATAGCACCCCTGCAGCATGCTGAAGATGTGTTTGCTTTGTCACCCACTACCACTCTGTCCAAGAGTCCTGCTTGGGTAGGTCACAACCATGTGGGTCAACCTTTGTATCACCCATTAGCATATACATTTTTTTCCTCCATAAAACACGGACTTTTGTGCCAATGAGAAGGGAAAGCGGGAGAAGGCTAGGATCTTTGAAGGAGGCCTGTCGCTAGAAACCCTTTTTAAAGTGCATTTTCATCTTTTCTTTTTACAGTGATCTTCTGCCATGGTGGAATGTAAACACGGCAGGAATAGACAGAATCGTGAATTAAGGATTTGGATGTCTTCCTTTAGAAGTAATCTTCAAAGAATGTGCATCCCAAACATCAGAGTGACTCGACAAGAGCTGGAGCTGCTAGCAGGCTGCATGTAAAACTGTACGGGTCACACCTATTATTACCAGTTGGGTCCTGAATTGCTTTTCAAAATCAATAGAAAACATGTTCTTGTCTCGTCTATTTGGCAAGACAGTCGGCTTGGGAAGAGCTATCTTCAATGGAGGAAGAAGCAGTGTAAAGGATGTCCCTAAGAATACTGCCACATTTAGATTCTACTTCAGCTAGTGTTCCAGAAGTGAGAGCCACTAAAGCCAAGAAATCATTCCTAACCTGTGGAGGTTGTCCTGGCCCTGAATCCTTGGAGGGTTGATAAATGGAGAGAGGGGAACAGTTTCTGAATTGTATCTATCCCTATCCTGACTTGGGCCAGAATCTCCCAATGAAATATAAAGTTATAAAGCATACTCCCCAAATTTATGATTCCTCTGCTGTGACCAAATATATTGCCCTTGAAAATCAGTGTTTTATTTCAATTTACCATTAATACTCATGTATTTGGGAAAGGAGATATAGCTTTGGAATTTTTTGCTTGTTTGTTTTTTAGTATTATAGATTTAAATTAAGTAGAAGAGAGTTTACAGGATATTTAATCCAACATTCTCCTTTGACAGCTTTTAAAACCCTTCACTTGATCACAGCCTATCTTTCAGTCCAGTTGGACCTTGCGCCTTCCACATTCTATGAGTCAGCCACATTGACTTCTCTCTGTTCCTTACTTATCACACTCTACCTCCTGACTCCATGACTTTACACTGGCTATCCCCCAAGCCTGGAATGCACTCCCTCTTCAGTTTTGTTTCAGAGAATCCCTCCCTTTCTTCAAGATGCAGCTCAAGCACCACTTTCTCTATGAATCCTTTCCTGAAAGCTCCCACCAATTTTGTTGCTATCTTTCCAAGTTACTTTGTCTTCAACTATTTTGTGTTTACTTGTGTTTATTCTCCTTATTCTGTACATATGCTTACATACTCACTTATCTTTCTCATTCATACATAAGGTCCTTACAAGTAGATTTCATTTTACTCATGGCATTTGTATCCCCAGTGTATCCCTTGGTATATAGTAGGTGCTTAATAAATGATTGATAACTAATTGATTGAATGATAGGTGAAGCAAGTGAAAACTGGAAACATTAAGTGATTGGTTCAAGAGCATAAAGGTAGGAAAAAGGCAGAAAAATTTGAACTGAGGTTTTCTAATTCCAAACTCAGTTCTTTTCACTGTACAAATTTAAATGAATAAGTATTTATTGAGTTTCCACTATGGGTTAAGCATGATGATAAGGTCTGGGGATACAAAGAAAGGCAAAAAGAAAACCAAAAAACAAACATTCCCTGTTCTCTAAGATCTCACAGTCTAATGAGAGGAGACAACATGCAAGTAGTTAAGATATATCATCAAAAGGATCTGTGGCTACAAGAAAATGTGTTAATCGATATAATAGAGCATCCCTAAATCTCAACTGATTCTACAAATTCTAAGCAACAAGAAAATTTTTAGGATGAAATCTGTAGAAAGAATTGAAAAGGCAAACTGAACAATGATTAAAAAAAACATCAATTATGTATAATGAACAATCTAGAAGTTAAAACCCCGAGGACTTTTATTAGATATCAAGTTAGTATTTAATGATAACTTGTCCTGCCAGCTAAACTTCACCAACTTTCCGAAGGGAAATGAAGCTGAGGCAAAGAAGGATGGGTGATCCATTCACTGGAAAGTCCTCCTTGTCAGGAAATGAAATCTAATAGGCATTGGAGGAAAACAACCTCTCATAACTAATGCTGGCAAAGGTCAAAAGTCAAACCTACCTGAGGCTGCTTTAATAGCACCTTGTCCTGCTTGTTCCATCGAGAGATTATGAAGAGATCGTCTAACTTCTATGGAATGTGAATTTGCTATGATTAAAGTTAAGGGGATCCTTCCCTCTCTATCACATATGTTGACTGATTACCTCAGGAACAGCTTATATCTTTCAAGAATATCTGCCTTCTGAAGATATATTAGCTTGCCCTGCCCTACCCTGCCTCGTTTATTGGCTTTTCTTGAAAATGTTACAAATTCTTAAAAATCACTTGCAAGCTTTTCTATAAATTACAGTCATTCTACTTTCATCTTCTATTTATTTCCTATTTGGTTTGAATTTCAGACACAAAGATTAGGTAACAGAGCCACATGTTGCTCTGGTTTAAAAGGAGCCTGGTCAACCCTGCCCAACTTGCAAACCTGGCCTGCCAGAAACAATTGTCTGAGAGAAATAAAGTGGGGGGAAGTTCAAAAGAATGAATTAAAGAACTTCAACCCCTCAAAGAAGGGTTCCTGATTTGTCTTTCTACCAGGCAAGCAGAGAAATGGGTTCTACATTGTTTTGAGAAAAGATGCCGGGGCGGGCAGGGGGCGGGGGGAAGGGGGGGAGGGGGGGAGGGGAAGAGGGTTGGAAAGAAAGGGAGGAGGAAAGATGATCGAACAGACATTCCAGGGACAATCCCGCTCGCTTTAAACTAAAGGACTGCCATCAAGAGAATTTCAACTAAAACAAGAAGTAGGTGATGAGCTTGTCAGTCCATCAGGTTCATAGACCTATAGACCAGTGAGGTCATCTGGCCCAATGCCCTCATCTTACAGATGCAGGCCCCGGGGGATTAAAGGACCTGATATCAATAGTAAGCAGCAGAGCTGAGATTTGAAGCCAGGTCCTCTGACCCCAGAGCCAGGGTTATTTTCAGGAGGACACTTAAATAATTTTCTCTTTTCTTTGTCTCCCATCCTGCTTAATTAAAGTTGTACTTGTCCCCTTCTCCTCCTCCATGCTCTATAACTATGGTACAGATATTCCATTGGAAGCCATGTTAAGACTGGGGAAATAACTTTGCAGAAGACAAGTGATTGCCCCAAGTAACACTCTAACCAGGCAGCACAATTCGACAAATTCATCAGGAGTTTATTAATAAAAGCTAGCATTTATACGAGTTGCTGAGTGGTACAATGGATAGAGCAGTGGGCTTGGAAAGAGGAAAACTCATCCTCATGAGTCAAATCTGTCTTCAGACACTAGCTGTGTGACCCTGGGCAAGTCACCCCACTCTGTTTGCCTCAGTTTCCTCATCTGTAAAATGAGCTGGAGAAGGCAATGGCAAACCACTTTGTACCTTTGTCAAGAAAATCCAAAGTGGAGTCACAAAGAGTCAGACCCAACTGAAAAATCTAAAAAAAAAAAAAAACCACCACAAAGTACTTCGCATGTTTACTCATCTGATCCTCACAACAACCCTGGGGTATAGTTGTATCATTATCCCATTGTACAGGTGAGAAAATTAAAGCAGGTGGAAGTGAAATGACTTGTCCAAAGTCACACAACTAGTAAGTGTCCAAAATTTGAATTCATGTTTTCCTGACTTCTACATCCTGCATTCTTTCCACTGGGCCACCTTGAACAAACTAGGTGCCAGGGATCCAAAGATTATTTTTTAAGGGCATAATCCCTGCACTTAAGAGGCTTACTTTAATTTTAAAGAATCATTTGTAACTTGTTCTAATTTTTAAAAATCTTTTATGGTCAAGAAACCCATTTTTATTGAGTTCTGCACTACCCAAAAGTATCAGCTTTCAAGTCTGTAAGTTTGGAGTTATCCATGAGTACAACTTTAATTTAATTTTTCTTTAATTGGATTGATGTTTTTTCTCACTGTTTGCAAAAACTTGTCCTCTTGAGTCAAAAATGCTGCTGTCTAGTTAGTTTCTAAGGATAATATTTCACAAGAGCCTCAGTAAGCAAATGGGAAATGATGTTTAGCCTCATTTACCAAGTCCATTCTCTGATTTCATTCATTCATTCAAGTAATGACTGAGCACCTACTATATTCACCTACTATTACCCTGTACTAGGCCCTGTGGGGGGAGGGGTCTAAAAAGAAACATAAAGTGATCCCTGCTCTTAAAGGACTTAGAGTTTTACTCACAGAAAATACTTTGAAGTAAAAGGAGTATCTTGCTGGATGGATGTTGTGTAGAACCATACACTTACTTTTGGAGCCAGAGGGCCTGGATCCAAATCCTGCCTCTGCTGCTAAATCAGTGTGTGACCTGGTAAAGTCACTAGCTTCTCTGTTTTCTCCTCTGTAAAATGAACATGTCGGACCTCAGCCTTTCCCTTCTCTGGACCTCAGGCTCCTGAGCTGTAAAATGAAAGCACTGGGCTAAGTTATTTCTCCACTCCCTTCCAGTACTAAATGCCATGATCCTAGAGGATGGAAACATAAAAATGAAGGTTTCTGAGTATAGATATTACATTATCTTACATTTCTGTAGGAATTATTGACTGTGGGGTTTCCTTAAGGGGCAGAGGTAGAAAAGGAGAATTTCAAATACTTTTAGCAAATAGACCCTTCAAGTTGTATAAGTATCATCAAATATCACAAGCTATGAGCAACTTGTGAAATAGGATGTCACATAGGATGCTATAACGCTATAAAGTCCCTTCCTCCCCGCCCCCCTTCCTGTAATTATTTTCTGTGATTTGAGTATCTCATTGAAGACAGTGGGGTTACTCCACCTCACTCATCAGTCAAATGAGTGGCAACCAATCAGTGTGCCAAGATTGCAATATTCTCTGGGACTCCAGGACTACTCCTCTGCCCAGGATTCTCCCATCAAGTACTTCCAAAGATGAAAACTTAGCACAAGCAACAACTTTTATCCATGTTAATCAAGGCCCCGCACAGCTGGCACTCAGCAGTGACAAGAAACCTAACGTGAGCACTCCGTGCAGAAAGTACTGATGGGTGAGAGGCCTGGGGATGCCATGTGGCCAGTCCTAGAAAGGGAAAAATAGGCAAGAAAATAAAGTTGGCAGCCAATGAAGAATGACTGACATAGCTCCAAGGAAACAAGCAAAAGTTAACCAAGATCACATCAAGAAGAAGAAAATACTTCATCAGATGGTCATTTCCCCACAAGGGAATGCACCTTCTCAGACACCAAGGCTACAATATTTAATAAACACTGAGGAATTGTCTTCTGAGTGTCCATTACAATCAGTCAACAATGTTATTTTTAGCCATGATGGGGAAAAACTATCAAAATGATAGTCAAAATTGGACAAGTCCATTGAACCCAGTGTTCTTCATGTAACACAAACCAAGGGATGTTTCATAAGAAATCCTCTAAAAGATAGGCATGTTCTCCAAAATTCTACCATCCTCAATCTTGGGCAAGTCATTTCACCATCAAGGACCTGTTTCCTCATCTATAAAAATAAAGGAGTTGAACTGGATGACCTCTGAAATCTCTCCCCAAATGTAAGGCCAAATAAGGTTCTTCTCTGTTACTCGCAGAAGCTCACAATGTTACTCACAAAAATGTATCCAGTCCCCTCTTGAACTAAGAGATTTTTCAACTGGCCTAGCAACTCTAACCTATTCTAAATCTCTTTAATATGCCTGTCTTGTGGTTCTCAAAACAAAAGAAAAATAAGAATCTAAAATAAATGGGGAATTGGGGGGTGGGGGGAGAGAGAGAGAGAGAGAGAGAGAGATCTCACTTCATTAGCACCAAGGATGGACCTGTCGTTGGCATGAACATTCAACTTTGTTGCATCTTCAAACAGTTTTTATTTCTCCCTTCTTTTCTGAAAAGACGACTGGGCTGAAGGGTTTAGCCAAATAATTCCAGAGGGGGATGTTACTCAAAGGATTCAGAGGGCCTCAAGGAAGGGAGAGCTAACTAAGGAAGAAAGGCTGAGGTCTTCCGAGATGCCACAGACCTTTTGCCCAAATGTAGAGAAGGTGAAAATTTTGAGGGTAGACATTTGAATTGTGAAATCTTCCCGTAATTATAGCTTTAGTCATGAAAATGCATACAAGTTCACAGGGTGATTAATATGAGCACGCTTCTTCAAGTGCAAGTGAGTTGTCAATAAGACAATTAAGCTCTGTCAATAACATGCACTGTATGTTATTATCCGCTATTCTAAATCTCAGGCTATTGTGATCTCTGAAAAACAAAAGAGAATAGCCAGCAGTGAAATAAATACTTTTTGCACTAGTGAGATATGTAATTCTCCACTAATTTGATCACACAGTACCTGTAAAGAAAAAAAATGGATTGCTCTTAAATATCACATAAATAACTCATGGAAATGAAGAATGAGATTCTTTGGAAGTGACTGTTACAATAGAAAATTAGCAATTCTGTGCATAAAGCAAATCAATTACTTATATCACATGACCCAAGTCAATAGAGGGACTTGATAGGTGCTACCATTGACTTTAATCAACCAACAATTGGTGTTCAGGAATCAGAAAATCTAAATTCTTTTTTTAAAAAGAGAGATAGAAAAGAAAGAAAAAGAAAGGAAAGCCTGAAGATGAGGAGAGGCCTGCCATTTAAAAGAATAAAGCATTCCAGTAAAATTGATGAATGAATTCCTAAGGATAATATATTTTGTGAAACTGTACGTTGCTTTTAGCTGCAAAGAATATCCTCTAAATACGAGTAGCGAAGCTAAATTCTTCCAGTGTTTCTAAGACAAAAATCTCACACAAATCCAATCTACATATTCATGGAAGAAGCACCATTCCCTTCCCTTAAAACAACTGGTAAAGTGTTTTTGTACAATAAAATAAAAGCCTACATTCAAACCACTACTTGTTGACATTATAGAACTTGAATAGGAGTTAGGAATAAAGAGAAAGTTGTCTCCAAATTAATGAGCCAGATATAATAGTGCTGTGTCAAAATATTGATTTGATTCTTTTCTGTCTATTGTTAGCAATCTGCATTTAGTTGAAGAAAATATAATTTTTTCATTATACCTAGCATTGGTAATTATTACATTATTTTCTGTTTATTATGGGTAAGGGAGTTGATCTGTCACTTTAGGGATTAATATAGAACAAGTGCATACTAATTTGTAACAGAGACAAACACAAAAATCTGACGGGACCCACAAACAATTTTGGTAGCTGAAATATTTCATGGAGGGGAAAAAGGAAGAAGAACCTGCTCAAAGGGAACTTAGTATATATATATATATATATATACACACACACACACACACACACATATCTTATATAAATTCATGTAAAATTATTTCAATAGCTAAGCCAAAACACTTATCCAACTAACATTGCAAATGGACTTTATAAAATCCATGCTAACACAGACTCCATGATAAATGATATCTGCATGATAAGCAAACAAGAATCCAGATACAGCACAGAAAGAGAAGGCTTGACAGAGGAAATCAACAAAAGTGGATTTGTTTATCAGTATCAGTTTCTATTACTTTTCTGAAAAATTTCTTACAATAGTCATCAACACTTTTTTCCTTCCTACTTTCAATTCCTCATAAATTTTGACTAAGGGCAAATATTTGAGCAAATTTTCTTAAAGTGCAATAAAAGTCACAATTCCCTTCCACAATTTTTCTATTTAGTCATTTGCATCTTAATATTTTACATCTAAGTTAGGATTATGTGACAAATGATATATGTGCATATATAGGACCATTCAGAAGGTTTACCATTATTTAATGAAATGTACTTAACAATTGTGAAACCAAATGATGGCTGAGCAGAAGGTAGTTTGGATTTCAAATTGTCACAAAATGCCTCAATTTCCAGACCAAAAAAAAAATTATCACTAGAAATAACTTAACCATGGATTATAAATGCCTAGCATATGATATGTAGCTCTTAATTTTTATAATGCTTGGTGCTGTTTGTAGCTGTGACACTGAAAATCTATAGTTGTTACTTTGTAAGCATGCAGTTTCCTTATTTATTAACCAAACTTTTCTAGAAAAGGTACCCTTTCCCTCTAAAAAATTATCCTATATACTCCCAAGATGCATGGCTATTCTCAGAAAGTAAGTGAAAGGCCAGGAAAAATCACATCTACCAGTAGGAGAGTGATTAAAGCGCTATGGTAAAGATCATGGGAAACATTTGATTCACCCTCCTCATTTAACTAAAGATGGAAAGTTAGGGAGAATTACCAGATCATCCTGGGTCATAGCAGCCCTTGAAGATCTCAGCAGAGAGTCTGGAAAATAAAGGAACCTTAAAGATCAGTTACAACATGAACTTCTCGGGAAGATCTTGGCCCTGGATAGAGGAGAGATGAAGGCATTTGATGGCAAAAATAAGGACTTTCAATCCCCAGGCCAAACTGTCCACAAAGGGTCCGTTGGATGCTGTCCAGGAGGAGAGATCTGCATTCCAATAGGGAAGATATCCCTTCTGGGGCAAAGGTAGCTGCACTTACCAGAAATCACTTTCTAATCCCACAAAAAAAGAGACTATGCAAGGATTTGTCTTTCTAGGAACTCTCTAGACCAAAAAAAAAAAAAAGGTCAGTACACTCAACTTCCTCTGTCATCAGGTTTCAAATTTCTCTTCTACAAATCGCACCATGCCTAAGATATACATTTATGTCTGTGCTCTTTTCTATTCCAGTAGAGAGGAATGGTCAAATAGGGGCTGTCTATAAAAATGAGGGAGGTGAACTAAGGCATCTCAGCACTAACTTTCTTTGACCCTCCAATTGTATCTAGTTGTTAGATCATAGGCTTCAGAGATAGAAGGGATTCCTGGATCTTAGGGTCCAAATCTTGCAGTTTCACAGATGAAGGAGGTGAAGCCCAGGTAGAGATTTGTCCAAGGTCACACAGATACTTTTCTGCCTGTTTGTTTATTCAGTCATTTATTCATTCATCAAACATATTTATTTGACATTTATGAAATTCAAGGTACTAATTATCCATCAGTGTCATGTTCAAGCCTAACTTCCTAATGAAACCTCCAGTGACCACTCAGACCACAGTGATTTATCCCTTCTCTAAGCCCCACTAGCATTTACTGTCTATATCATTGGGCTCTTATTAAAATCTATGTTTGACATCTCTTATAATGTTGTTGTCTCTATTTTGCTTTTTTAGTTAACTTTTCATATATATATGTACATTTCAAGGTTGTTCAGTTGCTTTAACCATGTTTGATGCTTTGTGACCCCATTTGGGGTTTTCTTGCCAAAGATACTTGAGCAGTTTGCCATTTCTTTCTCCAGCTCATTTTACAGCTGAGGAAACTAGGGCAACAGGGTTAAGTGACTTGCCCAGGGTCACACAGTTGTCAAGTGTCGAGGCCATATTGGAACTCAGGAAGATGAGTCTTCCTGACTTCAGGCACTCTATTCCCTGTGCCACCTCAGCCGCCCCAAATATGTATATGTAAGTGTGTATGCATGCATAAACATGTGTGCATAAGCACGTGTATATACATGCACATGTGTTTATATTGTGCATACACATATGTATGTGTGTACATGTGTGTCTATATCTAAAATTCTCTTTTACCTAACTGATTTGTAAGGAACTATGTCTTATGCTTCTGTATTTCCCAAAGTCCCCAGTGCCTAGCACATAGTAGCTATCAATAAACATTACGTAAATGAATTTGTTATTGAATGAATAATCTCTAGGGGGAGGCAAAAAAAGGTACTCATGTTGATTAAATGGTTGCATTTGGGAAAAGTAATTTGCATTCAGCTTTTATCTTTGTGACATATATATGTATATCTGTGTGTATATATGTATGTGTATGTATATACATATATATCTGTGTGTGTATATGTGTATATATATGTATATTATATATATAGTGTGTGTGTGTGTGTGTGTGAGAGAGAGAAAGAGAGTGTATAATGGACTTAGAGTCAGGAAACAAGCTCAAAACTTACCTCTGGAAGGTAATCAGCTACGTGTCCCTGGGCCAGTCACTTAAGCCTGTGATCAGCTACGTGTCCCCTGGACCAGTCACTTAAGCCTGTGATCAGCTATGTGTCCCTGGGCCAGTCACTTAAGCTTGTGATCAGCTATGTGTCCCTGGGCCAGTCACTTAAGCCTGTGATCAGCTATGTGTCCCTGGGCCAGTCACTTAAGCCTGTGCCTCAGGGTCCTCCTTTTTAAATGGCAGTAATAATACCTGAAATGATAACTCCCAAGGTTTTTTGTGAGGCTCACATGAGATAATGTATGTCCAGTATTTCATAAAATTAAAAAACTATACAAATATCAGCTATTATTGTTTTTATGGGAGTCATTAAGGCTTAGGTAAATGGATAACTCACAAGGCCATTGGTTGTTTGCCAAAATATGTGGGGCATCAGCTCTATACCAGGAGCTCATCGGTAGAAAGTGAGGGATAGTGAAGGAATGATGTATTAAAAGGTACTCTGCAAAGAGCACTGCCCATTCTCCAACAGATTAGTGGTCAAAGAGTGTG
>JAQQSK010008754.1:0-13372 GCA_028658325.1 Potorous gilbertii
GATGGAGGGAAATATAGTTAGTCTTACACAACATGACTATTATGGAAGTTATTTGCAAAACTGCACAGATATGGCCTATATGGAATTGCCTGCCCTCCCAAAGGGAATGGGTGGGGAGGGAGGGATGGGGAGAAGCTGGAACTCAAAGTTTTAGGAACATCTGTTGAATATTGTTCTTGCTACTAGGAAATAAGCAATACAGGTAATGGGGAATAGAAAGTTATCTGGCCCTACAGGACAAAAGAGAAGATGGGGACAAGAGAAAGGAGGGGTGATAGAAGAGAGGGCAGATTGGTAATATGGGTAATTAGAATGTTCAGTGTATTGGGGGGGGGACAAATGGGGAGAAAATTTTGGAACACAAAATCTTGTGAAAATGAATGTTAATAGCTAAATAAATAAATTTATAAAAATAAAAAATGTCAAAAAAGCCAATTATATCTCTAAAATAATATAGTAGGAGAAGAGAAGACAAGGACTGAGATTTTATGGACATATAAATTTAGATAGTGTTGGGAGGCATGAAATTGTGGAGTTGGGAAGGAGTAGAGATTATAATGTCATGATGGCCAAGAGAGGATAAATTCAAGTAGAATACTGACCACCAATGGAAAATGCTACAGGGAAGGAAAAAATTAAAAAAAAAGACTGAGAAAAGGTCATTGAATTTGTTGATTAGATGACCATTGGGGTCATTTTCTCTAGCTCCTCTTTTCTCCCCTCAATAGTGATCCCTTACTCTTTTCGTTTAAAACACGTTGTCCTCTTGCTCCCTGATCCTGGTTTCTACCAATTTCAAATAGTTGAAAACGAACGAAAGATGATCAGTCTCTGCATTCTTGAAGGAAACATCAATGACCAACAGCACAACACCCTCTGCCCATCCCCATTCACTTAATACACACATATAGACACACAGATAGATACAGAGAGAGAGAGAGAGAGAGACAGAAAGTCAACCTAGCACAATAAAAGTCAATATGAAACTGAGAACATATTTTATACTGTAGTATATTAACACAAATAACAACACAAATTTTTCATTATAGAGATTGATTGTTATCTAGAGTAGGCCTGCTAGAAGCATAGGCCAAATAAAAGTTTGCATTTAACCTATTTATGCCTTAAGTAGTCTGAAGAGCAGCTTTACACAAATGCTAGAATGGATTTTAATGGCACCTGAATAGCAGGACTAGTTTTGCCATTTTCCTGCAACACATCTGTACAGATGAGCCCCCATCACTCAGAAGAACTAATACTCGTCTGTTCTGCCCATGTTCATGTCACAGACAGATTCATATTATGTCTGCTTCTATATAATGAGGCTATTTCCATGTCCTGGTAATTGACTCCTACCTAGCAGGAGGTCTTTGCAGATCTGGTTACAATAAATTCTATTAAATACACTTGACTAGACAGTGGGAAAAAAATTAGAACAGAATTTTCTCAGAGATCCAGGACAGTACTTTAATGGTTACTCCTGGGTCTATTTTCCATTCTCTTTCTCATAATGCTAAATATCAAAATGGATTTTATTGTTTTGCTAATCAGTTCACATTCCAAAGACTGCATTTAGAGGATAACACCAGAAAAGGCAAAATTGGTAAATCAAATGGATTACTTAGTAATGTTGAAATATTTCTATAACATTTAAGAATGCAATTTCAAAGGGGTAGTGATAGAGGGTGAGCAGGTTCTCCTTCAACCAAACCAGTTGCATACCCCTCTGTAGCTTGAATGTTGTGGCTAAACATTCCATTGTTTCCATGGCAATTTGGTGGTGACTTTTTCTGATTTGAGGTAAGCGTTATCAGCCATCAGACACAGGGTCACTCACTACACCTATTCTTGATACCTTTATTGCTCCCAATGATAAAATATTTGAAAATGCTTTTCTTAAATCAAATCAAACTAAATATACCTTGTCCTTATATGTTCCAAATCTTCACAACTTCTATGAATTTCATTTCTGTTCTACTGAATCCTCTCATGTGCATGGACAGATTTTTAGACCCTATTATCAGTGGGAACCACATTATTTGCAGGATATTGAACTCTCAAATTTTCCTCTTTTCCCACAACACTTTACTGTTATATCATGCAAATATTTCTTAAACACTTACTATGTGAAAGGCACAAAGGGGATACAATTTTAAAAAATACATAATACGGCCCTTTCCCCAAAGGAGTTTGCAAATCTAATAGGAAAGTTAATATACCTGAAAACAAATTCTTCCTGATTTGTCCCTTTCTATGCTGGTGGTGCTCACTTCCTATCATCATCTTATTTTGATACATCACTAAAAAGCTAATATATACTTCACACCATTAATGCTATGATATCAGAAAAAAACATCAGCAAAATAGGTATATCTCACTAACTTAAAATAACTCCATGGACCATTGAATTTGGAGCTGTAAGGTACCACTTAGAGATAGCTGGGTCCAAACTTCTAATTTCTGACATGAGGAAACAAGCACAGAGAAATTAAGTGACTCTCCTAAGTTCAAACAGGTAGAACTGCAATTTAAACCCAAGCCTTCTAACTAAACCCAGTGAATGTTGATGATCCTTGAAATGTTCTTTACTCAAAAGTTCCCAGTCTCCTCAATTCAAATGAATTTCATCTCCATTCCATTGCATCCATTCATATATGGGCAACTAGATCTTGTTCCTCATTCTCGCTAAAAATTGCATCAATTTATTTGCAGTTATTCATTCTTCTCTCTTCAATTTCTTCTGTTATAATAAAAGGAGCTGCTACGTGATGTAGTGGATAGAGTTCTGGGTTCAATGCAAGGAAGACCTAAGTCCAAGTCTCACTTCTGACACTACTGTGTGTTACTTGGTTCTGTAACCCTGGGAAAACCACTTAATCTTTTGGGGCTTAAAACAATGCCAAGAATTTATCTGCTGTCATGAATGGGCTTGCATGGGTAAGTAGTTTCAGCCACATGAGTTCCCAAGGATGACAAAATCATGGAATCTTCAGGGTTAAGTCCTTCCTCAAATTATTCTTAATTCAACAAACATTTATTGATAATTCATATTGCATTATTCCCCGTGGAAAAAAAAAATAAAACCTAGCCTAGTAACCCTGGACAAGTCGTCTAACTTCTCAATGCACCACTCAGTTCTCTAAGACTAAATCATGCAATGATTGCTAATTCAAATTGGTGGGAGGAGTTTCCAAAGCAATTCCTCAACAAAGAACTCACTGAAAAAGAGAAAAAATGCAAAAAAAAGGAAAAGCAGCAGCCTGAAAGGTCATAAAAGAATCAGAAAAGGGATATCCATATGTAAATATATATGCAAATGCCTGACACTACACATCAGAACAAAGTCCAAATGGGTACACTGTCCTGGTATAAGCAAATTGAGGGAGCAAGAAACAGTTTATTTGCCAGATTTATGGAGAATAGGAGAATTTATGACCAAACAAGAGACAGAACATTATGAATGCAAAATAGATAATTTTGTTTACATTAAGTTGAAGGGTTTTTGCACAAAAGTCAATGCAACCAAGATTAAGAGAGAAGCAGAAAACTGGGAAAGAATTTCTACAACTAGTGTCTGTAATAAAGGTCTCATTTCTAAAATAGAGAATGGAGTCAAATTTACAAGATTACAAGGCATTCTCCAATTGATAAATGGTCAAAGGATATGAACAAGTAGTTTTCAGATAAAGAAATTAAAGCCATTTATAGTCATATAAAAATGCTCTAAAGCAATATTGATTAGAGAAATACAAATCAAAATAACTCTGAGATACCACATCACACCTATCAGATTGGCTAACTTGATAAAATAGGAAAATGACAAATGTTGGAGAAGATGTGGGAGAGTTGGGACACTAATTCATTGTTGGTGGAACTATGAGCTGATCCAACCATTCTGGGAGAACAATTTGAAACTATGCCCATATCCTTTAATCCAGCAATGCCACTTCTAGGACTGTATCCCAAAGAGGTCATAAAAATAGGAAAAGGATGCACATGTACAAACATATTTATAGCATCTCTTTTTGTGTTAGCCAAGAAATGAGAATTGAGGGAATGCTCATGAATTGGGGAATGACTGAACAAGTTGTGATATATGAATGTAATGCGATACTATTGTGCTATAGGAAATGACAAACAAGCAGACTTCAGAAATAATATCTGAACTTCAGAAATAATGCCTGTATAGACTTATATGAACTGATGCTGAGTGAAATGAGCAGAACCAGGAGAACATTGCACATAATAACAGTTACAATGTGCAAGGATTTATTTTGATAGACTTAGTTCTTTTCTGCAGTGCAAGGACCTAAAATTCCAAAGGACTCATGCTGCAAAATGTCATCCACATCCAGAGAAAGAACTATAGAGTCAGAATGCAGAATGAAGCACATTATTTTCTGTTTTGTTATGTTTGGTTTTGGTTAATTTTATTCATGGTTTCTCCCATTCACTTAAATTCTTCTATGCAACATGAGTAATGTGAAAATGTATTTAATAAGAATGTATGTGTAGAGCCCATATAAGATTGTCCGCTATCCTGAGGAGGGAGGGGGAGAAAATTTAAAACTTATGGAAGTGATTGTTGAAAATTGAAAACAAATGTATAAAACTGAAAAATAAAAACATACATACATAGATATGAGTACT
This sequence comes from Potorous gilbertii, assembly GCA_028658325.1. NCBI lineage: Eukaryota > Metazoa > Chordata > Mammalia > Diprotodontia > Potoroidae > Potorous > Potorous gilbertii. The sequence goes on from JAQQSK010008754.1 coordinate 4,651, forward strand.
ACATATAATATACATGTATATATGTATATACATATGCTTATGGATACATTTTATGCATATGTATATTAAATAATATATATGTGTACAATAGGAAATCTTTGATGCTTATTTATAAGCATGCAAAAAATTAGGAGCATAACGCTATAGTTAAAAGAAAAGAAGGATATATAAAACACAGCATATGGTATTGTACTAACTTATATATGTATATATGCATATATGTATATACATATATATGCTGCATATGTATTTACTTGTATAAAGAGAAAGATAATATGCAGAAAAGAGGCAGGGCATAGTTTATGGACTGTTGACTTTAGAGACAAGAAGGTGTGAATTCAATGTAGTCTTCTGACACATATTTTTGTGTGACCCTGGGTCATTCACTTAATGTTTTCAGTGTTCCAGGCAATTCTCTAAAACTATTTTCAGGGTTAAGTGAAGTCACCAAATATTTAAGTACATACCATATTCCAAGCTGTGTATTAAACTCTGCAGACACAAATAGAAAGACAAAATAAAAAGAAAGAAAGCAAAAATGAAAGACCAGCTCTGCCCTCAAAGAGCTTACATTTTAATAGAAGAAAGCAGCACATAAAAATAAGATTAAAAGAGGGGTGAAATATCTACAGGGAGGAATGAAGGCAAAGCCCAGAGAGTCAGAAGCAGAGCCGGGAGAGGAATGAAAGATGACTGGTTTGGGACCTTCCACAAAACTGAGTTGCTGGGAGGAATTCACCAGTGAAAGACAGGGGCTATCATAGTAGAGCTACATTCCAGGGTGAGAAGGCCACATGAAATGAAGAATTTCTTGGGTGAGAAGGCAGTCAGAAGCAGAACTGCAAGAGGAATAAAGGATGAATGACCCAGGCCCTTCCAAAAAGATTTTGGATCATAATCATAGAGAAAATTCCTCCCTGGAAACTCCCGATTCCAAAGAAATCACACATGCAGTCCCTATATCGAAAATATGTAGAAACTCCCTTTTACAATGAGAGCCCTCACTGTGAAGATTCTTCATCTTCAGTACTCACAGTTTATGAGAAAGTGTCAACCTACATTCTTTCTCTGACTAATGTCATTTTGTTTTTTTAAGTCTCACGGCAATTAAAACTATTTGCATAGGTGGAGGAAGGGAATGAATGGATATTATTGCACTGTGATTTGTATTCCATGTATTTTGGTATATGGCAGCTGGATTTGCTTTGGGAGTGGGGAGGAGTTGGTGGTGGGAAAGAGGAGATGGCTAGTCAGGAGTTGGCAAAAAGCCTACAAAGACAACCCCCAACTCATCCCCATTCCAAATTATCTCCATGCATATACATTCCACTAAATTAATTCATTTGAAATGAGAAAAAAGGAGGGAAAAGAAATAGGAGATACATACATATCCCACTCACACACACACACACATACTTTCTGTAGTATTTTCAACATAGAAAATATTATATTATTGGGATTTCCACATTTAAGAAACACAAAGCATCTGCTGCACTAATTCAATGTTGAATGCTGGTCACATAATTGAAAATTAGTGCTTGAGAAAACCAGTTCCAAGAGCATGCATGCAAAGTCAGAAGAGCTGTAACTGGGAATTTTTGCATCTGGAGCAAACAGCATAAGGATACAAAGAGAGCATACCAATATAACAGTCTGCATGGTTCTGGAATACTGGTACCACTGGGAAACCTGTGTGTGTGTGTGTGTGTGTGCATGTGTGTGTGTGCACACACGTGTGTGTGCTTGCATGTGTGTGTGTGTGTTCACATATAGAGGGATGAAAAGAAAGTTAGGACAGACCATGAGTTCACTCAAATCCACAGCTTGAGAGCTTTTAACTAATTTTTGCTAATTATATGCTAATATCTATTGTTCCTAAACTGAGAAAGATCTATCACCAGTCTCAGATCATCACCCAGGGAAAAAGTCCTCAAATTAGATCAAATTTGTAAAAACCACATGGCCTAGCACCTAGCACTTAGTAGGAACTGTATAAATACACTTAGTAGGTAATGTATAAATGCTTATTCTCACCCACTACTACAGGCCTCTACTAGTAGCTGGGCTCTTTCCAAATCCATTCTCCTTTGTTCTAATTTCATTAGTAGAATAAACCAATTTGACTATCATTTTGGGTGGAAAGGACGGAAAAAGCAATTATCTCACTGGGTCTATGTCAGCTTCGTTTCTCTATCCTTTGGATGAAGAATGATATCCACCACTGGCAATCCTGAAATCAACTTTGTTTCAGTTACAGACTATGGTAAACCTAACAGAACTCTCTCTTACAGCCTCCAAAGAAGGAGGTAGAAGAGGGTCTGTATTTCTTTTCATCCTTAGAGCAGTCATTCATCAGAGCCTAGTCAAGTAAAAATTCCCTGTTCTGTTAATTCTACCTCCTTTTCCCCACTTCACTGTTTATATCACTACTGGGAAATTCTCAGGACTCAGAATGAAGCATGAAAAACCTCTTGGGAAAAACTTGAAAAAAGCTTGGTATTTCTCCTGACTTTGACTCGCCAGCTTGCATGAGCAGGGGCCTTATGGCTTTAATACCAACATGAAATGTCATAAAAGGAAAGCCCAGCCATCAGTGGCATCATCTGACTAGCAAGCCAGAATCTCAATTTTCACTGAACTTCATCATGACCTTTAAAGTACATCAAATTCGGATGCATCCACACCATAGATTTATTGCTGTGAATTCCTCCAATCTTTTCTTAATAAACTATATAAAAAATAACATGGACAGATCATTAGTTATAAGAGGATACACATTTTTTCCACATCCAATTGGAGGGCAGAAAATTCTCTCATTCTTTTCAGTGCATTAGGCTGACATACAATGCCCACTACACCGTGAAAATTAGCCCCAATCTCCATGAACACACTATCGCAAAGACAATCATGATTTCCTCAGCTACATGAACTCCCTCTCCTATCATTTGGCATCACACCTCTTATTATGTCTCCTTCTGGCTTCATAACGATCCCCCACTGAATGGGTTTGTCATCCTCCCTTTGCCCTCAACTACTCCTTTAAAGCTTTCCATTATGCAGAGCGACCATTAGCCACATTTGGACAGGGCAAAGGAACAGCAGAAAAAAGTGTTCTTTCAAAGTCAATTCCACTGGACTTAAAGAAAGGCAAGAGTTGGACAAATCCCTTTTGAAGTGTTAAAACAGGTTCTCTTTCTCTGCTGGCATCACTAATGAAAAATATGATTTAAGTCAAATTGTTTTGGTTCTTTCTCCTGTCTTGGCTTTTCTTCTTTATACCATGCCAGATTGCATAATAAGGGTCACAACCACAGTGACCCCTTGAGTATTTTCTCTGCTTATGCTATCCTTGACACCTTCCATTCACAGTTAATTAAGTAAGCAAGTGTGAATTATGTCATAATTACCTTTAATTCGACCCTAAATTCATGTTGAATATTAAAATGTGTCTCTTCTCTTTGAAGGAGTCCTATATGCCAGTCTAATAATTCTTACTTTCACCAAGTTGTGATACCCGTTGTGAGATCTGTGTCTTCACATCCTTATTGGGAAAGCCTACAGAGCATAAGATAACATCTGCTTTTATATGAAAATGAATTAGATAGAGGTTTTCTTTATTCATATAGCAATAATGAAGCCATTTCATTCATTCTCTCATTCATCAGATATTGACTGAGTGCTAATAAGATATTGTGATGGGAACTATGGAAGAAATTTTTGGACCCTGCCTTCACAGAGCTTATATGCACAGGAAATAAGATACACACTGGTAACTATAGAACAAGTTAGGATTTGAAAGAGATATAAAAGAAATAGAAACAAGAGAAACAAGGAATACATGGGAGAAGGTATGAGACTTTCTGTTCTACATACCACAATATCTTGTGGAAAAGGAGTTTGTACTAGTTCACTTTTGGTGAAAATCAATATCTTCAAAATTATGCGAGATAAGTGAGAATTTTTCTTATTCTTTGTCACATTGCAATGTCATTGCAGAAGTATAGGGGGTGAACGAACCATATCTTATTGAACTTTCATTGACATATTGCCATGAAATAATAAAATCAGGATTTGAATCTAAGCACTTCTATCATTAATATATAGACGTGTGTATGAGTATATATGTGTGTACGTATACAGATATATACACACATATGTATATCGAGAAAGAGAGGTTCAAGTTTTGACTCTGTTTTGTGTTATGTATCCAGATTATCCAGATCTCTGAAAAACCAAACCTGGTCCTGTACTGAAACATATATATATGTTTCAGTACAGGACCAGGTTTATACATATATATATATATATATACATATATATATATATATATATATGTATATATATATATACTTTGTGTTACTATCTTCATTCTTCTATTTTTGACAAATTCACTTATTTTATATAACATCTTACCTAATAGAAGTGCTCTGATCTTACACTTTTTCATTTACTTTTGTTTCCTAGGGAACAGCTAGGTTGAACTTAAGTGAAGTCAAAAAGCATTTCTTCAACACCTACTATGTGTGCCAGGCGGGACTGGGGCTGGTCCCAGTGTCATATCCAGTGTTCCATTCAGGAGAATAATCGAATACTTTGGTAATAATTCTAGATAAAAATTATATTTGAATTATTTCAGTAGGCTAGGTGACTCATTGGATAGAGTTGCCTTTATTTTGAAAATTAGTGAGTAGCAACAAAAAAAAAATCAAGAGAACTCAGAATAGAGCTCAACAATGATCTACCCCTGAAGATAAAGAAAACAAAACAAAAATAAATAAATAAACCTCCTTTAATGATAGCTGTTAGGCCAAGAGGATTATAGGAAGGTCATATAAATAATCCAACTCGAGGTTTTAAACCCATAGTAAAGTAAAAAAAAATTCAAGGATAACTAGTATCAGTTCCTGTACACTTCTGTCATATGCTATCCTCTGATCTTTTCAGAGGTATCACAAATTATACTTACAATGAAGTCTAACATGATGAGTGATCCATTTGTCTGTCACATGACAGCAATGTGCATTTAACTAAAAAGCATATTTTAAGCAAAAGTCTTCATTTCTAGCTCAGAAGTGAAAGAAATCACTTTAAAAACCATAAATGAACCTGGAAACTATATCCATTATTCCACTCTCAATAGCTTTCATTCTACAGAGAGCCCGTTCTTTGGCCAACAGCATCTTTCCTGTAACACATCTGCTTTGAACATCCCAACTTGATTGAGTTTGCCAGAACTAACATGAGAATCGTTTGCTTTTCTACAAAAAGGAAGTTTAACTGAGAAAGCCTTTTTTCTGGTCAACAGTTTGTGGAAGGCTCATGTTATCCATCTTTAATAGAACTAGAGCTCTGCATAAAAGAATGTGTGATTTGTTCCCATGTGGAAAGACTGTTGACTTAGTTCGAAATCTGTCACCCTTGTGTAACAGAATGGTACAACTGCTTTTGAGAACTGACAAAGACCACTTCTTTGCACATATGTATTCGAGGCACTCCCTACATTGCTACCTTGAGATTGCATTCTTGGCAGGCTAGAACATTTAATTTGGCTCATCTTCCTTCCATCATTATCAAAATTATTTACAGTGCACCAATAATAGATGATTTGCTACCCTTTCACCTGGAACATTACCAAGATTCTATGGGGAACTGAAGCCTCAAGGAAAATCCCAAATGTGATTTATGTACAACAAGGTTCTTAATATTCTGGTAAAAGCTTGAACCTAGACTAATGGACATCATGTCCCTTTGTCCATTTTAAAGCTGTAATTTTGCCAATTAAACTAATCTCATTATAATTCTATAAGTATGTGTCTGGATATGTTTTATTTCTAGCATGGCTAAATGGGATCTTCATTTTAGAGGCTCAAGGAGTTCTATTCTTAATTGAATCCAGTTTTTTATCATTGGGTACAGACCAATTATTAGTCACATGAACATACTACAATTCTTTCACTGGACCATTTGACCAACATAAAATAATTAGGTGCAATTCAGTCAAAGCTCGATTGAGGTACCTTTTTTGTATTGAAATGATGGTAAATTCTCCATTCAAGGTCCCTTTTGACTTTTAATATCTTTGTCTCTATGATTCTAAATTTTCACATAACTATTTTGGTATGTAGGCATGTTGGAGCTTAAATATATAGTAATATTTTATGAGGTAATAGGGAATGAACTTGGAGCCAGGAAAACTTGGATTTAAATCCCACTGTAAACACTTACTAGCTGTATAGCCCTAGGCAAGTCACTTAACTGCTCTATTCCTCAATTTCTTCATCTTTAAAGCAAGGTCTTTAGATGCAGGACTCCAACATTCAATTCAGTTCTAAAGCTATGATCCCATATTCTTTATATCAGATAAGTAGGATTGTAGGGTAGCATCTGGTACAAGTAACTCTACAGTATTTCTCCCACTCTGAGGCTGCCTTGTAATGAATAGATAAAAAGGAAGAAAAGCCCAACATTTTTGTTATGATTTTTGGTTTCATTTCATTTTAATTTTAGTTTTTTTGAGCAGCATGGTTCAGGGGAATTGTAAGAATTTAAAGACTTTTCAAGTATTTGTGGTTCCCTACTTGCATTTTTTAAAGTTTTCTTTTAGAAAGCATTGTGCATTAAGAAACCAGGACAATAACACTATGTCACGTAGAGTCAGCATCAGGATACTCTTGACATTTTAGCAGAATGTAAACTCTGTAAGAACCAAAACTGTTTCACCTTTGTCTGTATCCTAGAAGACTAAAAATATATAACACATCTGTACCTAACAGACCCAAGGAGTATATGCTGAATTTTATTGATTTTTTCAATTATCAAGCATTTTCTCCAAGGAGGAAAAAAAAAGAAATGAAAACTAAACTCTTGTAACCAATGATCATAGTCAAGCAAAACAAATCTCCAGAAGACCTTTAAAGGTCTAAATCCTCATAAAAGCCATAGATCTAAATTACATCTTTTATTTTACATATTAGTTCATCACTTCCTTATCAGGTTGTGGATAAAATAACTGGTGATAGTTATCATTCTGTTGGTAACAGAATTGGTAAGTCTTCAAGAAAAATTTTGTGATGTTGATAGTAAAGTATAAAAGTATTATATATTAAAGTATTCTCATGGTTCTACTCATTTCACTTTGCTTCAGTTAGTGTCTTCCCAGGTTTCTCTGAAAACTCTTTCTTCATTTGTTTACAGTATAATAATATCCTATCATAGTCCTATGTCATAATTTGTTCCTTCATTCCACAGTTAATGGGAGATGACTGAATAAATTATGTTGAATGAATTATTATTACTGAATAAATTATTCTCTAATATATACAGGAGTATTATTAGGCTAAATGAATTATGACTCTAGCTCCTTTCTTGCCTTAGTTTTCAGTTGTTTGTTACTGCCAAAAGAGCTGCTGTAAATATATATGTCTTTTACTTAGAGGACTTTTCCTCTTTGTATAGGTATAAGCCTTTTAATTTAAATTATAAGAAGTACCACATGACTTCCTGGAACTTGCTGCACCTTTGATGAAGATTTGCTCTGGCTTATGATGAATGTCAGCAAATGCATTGAAGCTGAAATTCGTGAATGAGTTCAGCTGTGTTTACAGATGTTTTTGGCAAAGATATGCTAAATAGGGTCTAAATACACCCAAGCAAGTTAATTGCGAGTAGGAGTTATAACAGAATTATCTTATTAGGTATTTGGTTGGTCTCTCTTCCCCATCCCTCATAGGGGGATATTTATGAGTGAACACAATCTCACTTCTCCTTTAATTCTCAATTACTTCTCAATGGCAGGTCATAATCTTTTCTTCTCCATTGGACAAAAGTGACAACTAACTATGGAAAAATCAAACTACTTTGAAAACAAAGACTTTGCTTCAGAAAGACAAAAATAGAGTTGTTGTTTTTTTAACATGAGTATATATAGAAATAATATCTGTCAAGGGTGAAATGATGATGAGAAACATTAGTGATTGCGTGGAATTTTATATTTTTAGATCTCAGAGCACTAAGTAGCTCCTGTGATTTCATAATGTTGATTTTTCCTCCAGAGATAAAGGTTACAATGCATCTATACCTTCTTAAGCTGGGCAACTCTCCAATGTCCTCTTGTGAACTGACCATAGATGTAGCCAATATTCTTGGGGCCAATTTCAGTGTTCTCTTGACATAAGTATATCTGTGCAACAAAGACACTCTCCATCAGCTTTCCACTGATGCCTTTACATTATCTCTTTAAATTATTCTGGATCCCTCAAAGAACTGTCACCAACTGAGAATTCCCATTCCAATTATACTTTGTATTACAGACCCTTGATGACTGGCAAACCCCTTTAACAAACATAAATCTCTCTCTTTCATGAACTGTTTGATAATGGTAACTGCAAAGTTGTGAAAAATGTCATCTCTATTGTTATATCATTCAAGTAATCTTGTATGCTTTTGACACATGCATAAAAATATTTCTTTAGTCAACAAACAATGAATAAAGTAGCATGGAAAGTAGAAATGTCATTAAAGATAACAAAGGTAGAAGCAAAAAAGTTGTATAATAAAAATGATTAAGTGCATGCTATGTGTCAAGCATTGCACTAAACTCTGATAAGATTAGAGAAATCTATGCTGGAAGGATCAGATATTTGATGGTATTGAAGAATCAGTCTTCAAAATGTTAGAAAAATAGGAAGACTACAATTACCAGGAGCAGGGAATGAGAGAACTC
>JAQQSK010008755.1:0-13372 GCA_028658325.1 Potorous gilbertii
AGAATCTGTTATCAACCTATTTTCTAGGCTTCAGAGAAGTAAGTGCATTATGGGGAGGAGATCTTATGTTTTCAGCAAGGAGAAAAAAAGGGTAACTATCAGGTTACAGATAATTCCATTTTTAAAAATTCAGGATCTCAAAATTGACAAAAGGAGCACTGATTTGTTTGATAAAATCCAAGACCTTAAACTTTATTTTATTTGGGTGACTTCTGAATGATCTAGGCCTTATTTGTCTAACATAGCAATTGAAAAAGGCTAAGCTTTTATTTATAATCCTTTGTGCATTATTCAGTTTCGCTTTAATATACTTTCTGGTTGATCAGTATTCAAACAAATATTACAATAAGACCTTAAATATGAATATATCATAGTTATTTGAAATAGGATTGTCATTGCAGCATAGCCTTGTCCATTTAATCCTTTCAGAATAATTCTTTTTTTAGATCTGAAAATCACAGTTTAATATACATCCCTCTTCTCTTTTCTGCTGTGGAGAAGTACTCCTCGACAGAAGGCACCTTAATGAAGCATGGAGTGGGGGTGGATGGCATGAGAAAAAGCTATCATTGCTGGAAGTTATGCTTATCCATTCTAGCTCTGACTTTAAGATCCAATGATCTGGCGAATTACCATTTAATGAATACCACTTTCAGGACCAATAGGTTCTTCTGCTTAGCTTCTAGGAGATAAAATGCCCTCTCTCTGGCAGATGGCCTATGAGGACCTAAAGAGTAAGGGTAATTTATAAAGGTCAAAAGTAGCTTGTACATCATTCTAATTGTATAGATGTTCCACTGAGTCCTTTTGAGATTAACAAAGAGAAAGGAAGTGTTACAGTACAATGCTACTCAAAGGAACACCAACTCACAAAATGGAGACTACATACATCTTTATAAGTATGAAAAAGGGGAGTATTTTTAACAAGGAGAGGGACTGGACTGGAGATTTCATTGATACAGAGAATTCTCAGGTGAGGAAACTTCTTCTGCCACTGTCAAGTCAAAGCTTTCTTTGCAACTTAAAGTACTGACTAGAATACTGGGAGGTTAATTGATTTACTCAGAGGCAGAGGTGGAACTTGAACCCAGGGCTTCCTCATTTCAGGGTTAGCCTTCCTTACAATGACATGCTGCTTTTCCAGTTGTTTAACAGAGACAGTTATAACTATAAATATCAAGTTACTAACTCCATAAAAACTGAGGTCATTAGGAAAAATTTATTTCAGTCTCCCAACCAAAAGTCTTATTTTTCTATGTTAGTAATTTGGTTTTATTAGATTCGTGCTCCTCTGAATACTGTGCATTATAAAATACTTTGAGTCAGTGGATCTAAGTAATATTTAAAAAGTCTATTTGCATACCATAGAAGAAAATGTGCCTGTGTTATTGTTACTTAGTGGCTCAGTATATTAAAAAGAACTTAATCCTAGACACCCTTGGTAAAATATAGCAAAGTACTTTGCTTACGTCCTACATTAACTTAAGGGCTTTACTCATTTTTATTCTATATCTCACTTGGTTTAATTTAACTAATGTGACCAATGGTAAAAAGTCAACATGACATATTTTTGTACTTGTATAACAGACATCACTGTGGGTGGAGTAAAAGTGCTGAAAACAGATCTGGGAATCCTGGTGGTCTGTATCTAAAGATAAGACATTCTTTATATAGCCCTGAAATACACTGAATTCATTATAAGGCCTGAGTCAGGGTAGGGGTGGGGAGGGAAAATACTCCTTCCACTGCCTGGGAGCTTTTTCAGTGCTTCCAGAGTTGAGCAAGTGAGAGTGAAAGAGGAAGTCTGAAATGGATCTGTAAGAAAGGCAGTTGCTTGGACAGATAGGAGGAAAGGTTGGCTGCACCAAGAGAAGGGATATTTGGACTGGGACTAACTGATGTGGCTAATCCTTCTCTTGCTCACTACTCTACTGAAAGAATTTTGCAGAGAAGTGTGACTGGACTGTTTCTCTTTGATAGGTTATTGGATTGGTAATATATTTCAAATCTCTATTTTCTCTCTTTTTTATCTTTTTTCTGCAAAAAGGTAAACATACTCTTTGAAGTCTGTTTTACATTTTAATTTGGTTAGTACTTTTGAAAGTGCTTTTCCTTACCTATTATAAAAAGCCAGCCAGCATTGCCTCATCAAGTACAGGTCTCATGTCAGAATATTTATTCCTTACTTCCATTTTTGATAGGGTTATTGAACTGGTAGATTGGGAAATGCTGCTTTTAACAAAGCATTTGATAAAATATTTCTTTCTATTTTGTGGAAAAGATGGAAAGATGCGCACTGGACAGTAATAGAACTAGATAAATTCAAACTAGTTTGTTGGTTAAACTAAAAATATACTTGTAAATGATGAAAAACCATGTGGAAGATTGCTACAAATTACTAATAAGGAGATAAATGAAAATAAAAACCACTTTGAGGTTTCATCTCACAAGCAGCAAAAAATCTTAAGAGTTTCTTCCACCTCCTTGAGGGACTAGCAGAGTGATGGATAAAAAAGAAAAAGGAGAGGGCAGGGGGAAAAGGGGAGGAGGTAGAAGAGGCTCTTGTTATGGCCTGGAGGGGTGGGGGATACAAACATGAACTCTACCTCTCAGTAGTATGTAGGTATGGCATCCTGGTTGCTTCTCTTCATTGATGTCCCCAAGAGTCTTATTTGCTACCCACACAAAACCAGCAAAGTTCCCATCACAGCGCACCCAGGTTACTAAGTTCAGCAGAGTGTATGATGTCTCCCATGGATACTAACAACTGTATGTGATAGAAGGCATCAGCAAAATTTTTCTGTTGGTCCTGACCTCAAAATGGACAGCCTTTAATTCTCTAATTCTGTTCTTTGCAGACCCCAGACCACTCAGCCAAACCCATAGCCACCACCCAGGAGCCAAATGTCCCATTGGCCAAAGCTCTCTCACATGCTAGACATGTAACCTATAGCTCAGCCTTGTCAAGAACCCTACTGCTCAGAATTTTCTAGTTATTAGATTAACCGTCACCAAGGCGCAATTGTATATACCTCTATCATAACAGGAAGAACCATCAGTAAATCAATCAATCAATCTCAACACTTGTTAAGTGCCTATTATGTGCTAGGTATCATACTAAACCCTGAGCATACAAAAAGAAGCAAAAGATAGTTCCTGTCCTCAAGGACTTTACATTCTAATTGGGAAGAGGGGGTTAACAACATGCAAACACATATATACAAAGTAAACTACATATAGGATAAATAGGAAATAATTAATAGAGAGAAATTGGGGAAGACATCCAGTGATATATGGGATTTTAGTTGGGACTTGAAGCCAAGGAAGTCATTCCAAGTGTGAGGGACAGTCAGAGAAAATGCCCTAAAATGAGAGATGGAGTGTCTTGTTTATGGAACAGCCAGGAAGGCCAGCGGCACTGGATCAAAGTGTACATATTGGGAAGTAAAGTATAAGAAGGCTGGAAAGATAGGAGAGAAGTAAGTTATGAAGGATTTTGAATGTCAAACAGAGCATTTTGTATTTGATCCTGAAGGCAACAGGGAGCCACTGGAGTTTATTGATTGGGGGGGAGGGGAGTAAATGTCATAGAGCCAGACCTGTGCTCTCAGAAAAATCACTTTAATGGCTGAATGGAGAGTGGACTGGAGTAGGAAAGAGATCTAAGGCAGGCAGATCCATCATCAGGCTATTGTAATAATCCTGGCATGAAATGATGAGAGCCTGCACTAGAGTAGTGGCAGTATCAGAGGAGAGAAGGGGATATTTTCAAGAGATGTTGCAAAGATGAAATCAAAAGACCTTGACAACAGAGTGGATATGGAGAGTGAGAGATGCCAAAGAATTCAGAGTGACTCCTGGGTTATCAACCTAAGAGACTGAGTATGGTATTGTTCTTTACAATAATAGGGAAAGTAAGAGTAGGAGAGGGTTTATAATGAAAGAAGGAGTTCTGTTTTGGACATATTGAGTTGAAGCTATCCACTGGTCATCCAGTTCAAAATGTCTGAAAGGCAGTTGGAGATGCAAGACTGGAGGTCAACAGAGAATATGGGGCAGGATAGGTAAATTTGAGAATTATCAGTATAGACATGGTAAATAAATCCCTGGGAACTGATAAAATCACCAAATGAAGTACTATAGAGGGAGTAAAGAAAAGGGCCCAGGACAGAACTCTGAACACATCTATGATTAGGAGGAATTATCTGGGATAGGATCCAGCAAGGGAGACAGGGAAGAAGTTGTCAGGAGAGAGAGGAGAAAATGAGGTCTGGAAAACCTGAGCAAAGAGAATATCAAGGAGGAGAGAATGATCAACAGTGTCAAAGTTTACAGAGAAGTCAAAGAGAATGAAGATAGAGTAAAGGCCACTGGATTAGGGAAACTAAGAGACCATTAGTAACTTTGGAGAGAGCACTTTCCATGAAATGATAACGTCAGAATGTGAGGGATTAAGAAGAGAATGAGAAGAAAGTGGAAGCACCTATTATAGATGCCTTTTTGAGGAGTTTTTAGAGGCAAAATAAGAACTTCTGAAAATCCAGGTCCTCATAGGCATGGGCCCACTGAACTAAGAGAAAAGGCAAAACCTTACAGCCTTGATTGAAGACCTCTGCCTCTGTCAGTAGATATTCATTAAATAGAATAAAACTTGATTTTGAATGTACCATTTCCACTTAACAACAGAAGCATCTTGTTCTTTACCCATCTTGTGAGAAGGATCAAATTGAATCACCCCACTCACATTGGGCAACTGAAGAAAGTGTAAAAGTATGATTGCATATCATCTATTTAGTAGCAACCAGGGCTTAATAAAGTTAAATAACTATTTTTCTCACGTGAGCTATCATTTGGGGGAACTTATGGCTCTAGAAACCTAATGGTTGTTTAATCTGATTACCCCTTGGTACTGGTCTCCTCTCAGCCCAATCCTTATGAACAAAAACTTCTAAAAACATGGGCCCCACAGAATCATAAAGACCCAAAGGAAGAGACTACTGGACAACCCACTTTAGATCTTCCAATGCTATATTATGTTTCAACCACCACACATAAAGAGGAACATTTGCAAATAAGTTGGTAGATAGAGACCATCAAAATACTTATATGAAAAACACAGGTTTTCCAAAACCCAAAGAGTCAAATAAGTCTCTGTGCTTCCTTTTTGGTCTATGGGGAAGCAAGTGTCAACAGTTTATGATGGTTACATCCAGAATCATCTGGGTTTTCACTCATTTAATGTATTCCAAAAAAATTAACTGAGAATTTTCTTAGTGTTGACCTCTTAACCGTTGTAACTCATATGAGTCAAGCTAATCTTCGGTCTCTGTCACCATGGCTTCAACACTACATAGTCAATATAAGGCCTGCCAACACTAAACAGTCAATATAATGATGGACATTAGGAAAACAGACTTCTTTCAGGTATCTGCCCACCAAATTATGACAAGGAGAAATTAAATATCTCTGAAGAATGACAATTAAAATCTACCGAACTCCTCATGCCAAAGCAAACTGCTCTCAATTATTCTCAGTCATGGGAATGAAGAAAAAGGCATTAATGACATTAATAACTCCATACCACTCACCTGGAATCTGGGCAACTTGGCACAGGCTGAAAAGGTCATGAGAGGCCAAATAATTGGCTCCCAATAATCTGTCACAAAGTAATATCTACCTTCTTCACTGACCCAAAGGAGTTATTATCAGGGGAGTCTGTATTACAAAGTACTCCAACTTCTTTATCTCTATTATTAGGCAGAAAAAATACCTTACAATACTTTCTCTGACTGGGGATCCAATATAATTAACTACATAGGATGACTCAAGAAATTTCAGGGCTTTCCATTGGGCCCTGCCCACAATAAGTGGCATGGGAGCTACAGTAAACAGTCATAAAATTACTGACTCCCAAGAACTCAATATCCATAATATATCTCACAGAAACACAGAATTTGAGAGGTGGAGGAAAGGACATCAATGGCTAGCTATTTTGACCTACATACATTTCTTCTGATCAGATAACACAACTGAGATCTAAACAGGAAATGTTTCACTCTCCTTCACTTGAACACAATTCCTTCAGGGTCTTCTCTCAAAACACCCAAAAAAATCCATGTAGAGTCATTGAGGCCTCTTTGGTATACAGTAACCTAGCCACCAATATCCTGCAGACCTTTATATGTTTGGAACCCCTTACTTCCCTTTCTACACCACAGTGACTTGGCAGAGGGCTTCTAGTCTTCATGGTGCTGTAATTAAAACATCTGAAAGTCCAGGTAGCTATAGACTTTGCCTTACTCATTCTAAGAGTACCTCAGATATGGATACAAAGACTTGGTAGCTCCAAATAGGCAGGTGGGCTGGGGGCAGTGACAAGGTTGGGGAAGGAAGGACCAAAGGGAATAGAATGTTTGAGAGATGTCCTAAGTTTTGGTGGGGCAGAAGGATCCTTATTGTCACAGTCTTAAATGTCCCAATATACTTTCAGTAAAACCAGTGTAACTAAAAATTTCACACCCTCCCTTGCTGTGCTCCATTAAGGAAGCTGATATAAAGCCAATTCCTCTTTAGAGGACCAAGTATAACATATTTTTCATTTTATCCACCTAAAATGGGACAAAGAACAATCCCTTCCTGGAGGCTCCAACTGATTCACTGACTTTATAGAAGCAATATCTATAAGCTCTGTCAGCCATGGAACTCTTGAATCTGACAAAGACTTTAAATTATATCCATTATTAGACTATACCTTTATTAGCCATTACTCTAACAGGCTTGCTATTTAAACTTCTTCAAATGCCAAAGCTCCTTGATGTTAAAAGTCTGCTGATTCTGTCTCTCCCATAAAGGAATTCAATCCCTGGGAAGTAATGGGAGCTGGGAGAGAGTGAAAAGGTAAGTCTGAGGCCTTTTTACCATCTGTTATAATCTCCCCTCACCATCAGCCCTACTTCTATTTTCTTCTAATAGTTCTAATTTTGACAGGGTTTAACTCACTTTCTAGAGAAACCTGTGGGTCAGAGATCTTACATTTCACCTATAACCTCTAGTTTCTGCCTTCATTAGCACTGTTTTTAAATTTTCTCATTAATCTTTCTTGCGCATTCAAAATAGAGCCTTTAAAGATTAAAAGCTCATTTATCTCTGACTCTAATTGCCTACTTTGCAAAGATAATTTATTTTCACTTTCCCTATGTTGGCAATTCAGCCTCTCTAGTGCTGTTAACGAGTCGGTGAATATTCAAAGTTTCCCTTTCCTTACAAGGCTCCATTCTACCCATTTACAAGGTAAACAGACTTAAGTCACAGAAAGGGCTCCTTATAAACTCCTTAGCAAGATTTGAGCCACTACCAAAACCAGGGTCCTCTATCTGATCATCAATTCACAAGAGTCTCCCTTTGTTCCACCATATCCTTCTTCTACTTAAAAAGTGAATTTAACCACAAGGCCACTACAAAACAACATCTTTCATTATGCCAAGTATTCTGCATCAGAACTAACATAGGTTAGTCCAATGATTTAGGCTTGAGGGTTATAATGCAATGACATATTTATTGCCCATGTAATAAGCCCAATTTTATTAATTAGGGATTAAAAGAACACAAGCTCAGGATTAAAAGGACATTAAATACTACTCCCCTCTACCTCCACTTCATGTCATGAACCAGGAACAGGTGCCTCAGGTAGGTGGAGTTCAGAAATAATCTCCAGCACAATTCTCTCCAGGCTGGGCCTTTTATATGCCAAATATGCCAAACTATCTGCTGCCCTTTAATAGACTAGCTAAGTTATGAGCCAATGGAAAGCATCTTATATATAAAATGCTGGCAGTGGCTACTCATAAAGAGGAGAAAAAGGTTCCAGCTGTGGCCCAGTGTGGACACAAACATCACCTTGCATAGCTCAGTCATCCCCTCTTAGTCATGGCCCCCAGCTTCCCATACTGTTCACACAAAACTAACAAAGCATAGGGCCAAAAAGAACCACAAATGTGTGTCATATAAAGATTATTTGTAGAACTAGGGATATTTAGCCCGGAAAACAGAAGAGTCAAGAGATACACAGATAGCTGTCTTTAAAGGGCTGTCATGTGAAAGGGAAAATATACTTGTTCTGTTTAGAAAATGTCCTGAATCAGAAGCAATATATAGAACTTACAAAGTTAAATATAGGCCAGATACTAGGAAGAATTTCCCAACGAACAGAACTGTTCAAAAGTGAAACTGCCTATCTCTAGATTCCACTCAATTAGAAATTTCCAAATAGATGCTGAATGACCACAGTTGACTTTTTGATTTATTTTTTAATTTATTTTTGTCACTTTGCTGCTACTAAATTCCATTTTACTGGATTTGTCCTCTCAATACCAACTTTTTTTTTTTTGGAGGCAGACATCAACATCCAAGCACTGCAGTGAAAAACGTGCCAAGATACATTCCATTTTGTAGAGACCATGTAAATACTGTAGAAAACAAAGACATTTCTGGACACAGAAAAGAGAATCAGAAGCATACTGTGGCTTAATGATCTGAGATGATTTGGTTCATGAATGAAGCTAGGTCAGATTTTCTCAAATGCAAGGAATAATTTGTGTTTTTCAACATCAGTGGTGAAAAGATTTGAACTAACAGTTTTCAAAGGACTGAAAATTGTCAGTGATTACACAAAAGACTGCTCTAAAATCACTAATAAAAATACAAATGCAAATGAAAACAACTATAATGTTTTACCACATATTCAGAAAAGAAACAAAACTGGCAACATATCTGTTGGAGCTTTGAGTTAGTTAAGCCCTGCTGGAAAACAATCTACAGCTATTCACAAAAAAAGTCACTGAACTATATATTCTTTGACCCAGAGATTCCATTCCTGGACAAATACCTAAGGAGACCAAAGACAGAAGTAAAGGTTCTACATATACTAAGACAACAATAACAGGAACTCTGGTGGTAACAAAAACAGAAAACGGTGCCCATACAATAATGAATGCACAAATAAATCATGATATTAGAAAGTAATGGAATATTATCGCATTGTAAGAAATGATACATACGGAGAATTCAGAATGTGGAAAGATTGGTATAAATTGAAGAGTGAACATTTATCTGAATCAGCAAATTAAGACAATCATATGACATTTTATATTTCTAAAAGAGTTAAAATTATATTTTTTCTTTACATTTTTCATTTTTAATATAAGATAAGTAGCTTTAAAGTTCTTAGAAATTTTACATCTCACATGAAATGAGATCCCTTAATAGGGATAAATCTAGTTCTGTGAATATTTACTTCATCTAGAATCTATTTGCCATGTATGGTAGCAGTTTTGAAACATATATGATCTTAAAATTTTGGAGCTAGAGAGGACTTGAGAACATGGGTTCTTAAACTTTCTGTGACATGAGCCTCTCTGCAATATAAGGATGATATGGATATTTTCTCATAATGTTTGAAAATTCATAAAATAAAATATTTAGGATGAAAAAGGAAACCAATTATATTAAGACATAGTTATCAAACATTAAAAAAAATCCAAGTTCATGCATACCAGGTTAAGAACTCCTGATTTAAGAGATCATCTAGTACAATTCTCTCAGTTTTAAAGACAAATATATTCAAACATAGAGAAGTTAAATAACTTGCCCTAGATCATTCAGCTATTTAAAAGCATCTTGGGGACAATTCTGCCTCCCAGTTCATTGCTCTTTCCATTCTCTGTTCATAGCAGAGTGGAGCTAAAAAAAATCTTCAGAAATCATTTGATTGAGTCCACCTTCTTTGGGTAGGTGAACATTTCAAACATGCAAAAGAGACAGCTGATTTAATCTTGAAAAGACTGTTCCAAAGAAAAGAAATCTTAATTGACTTGTGAACCATTTTATTCAC
Source organism: Potorous gilbertii (assembly GCA_028658325.1). Classification (NCBI taxonomy): domain Eukaryota; kingdom Metazoa; phylum Chordata; class Mammalia; order Diprotodontia; family Potoroidae; genus Potorous; species Potorous gilbertii. The sequence continues at coordinate 9,890 of JAQQSK010008755.1, forward strand.
CTTGGCTCCTGCTACCAATGTTACCTTTGATAGTCCTAACTATCCCTCCTATATTAATTTGTTACTGTTCATTTGTTTTGGTCACATCTGACTCTTTGCGACCCCATTTTGGGGTTTTCTCGGCAAGTACTTTGGAGTAGTTTGCCCTTTCTGCTCATTTGGCACATGAGAAAACGGAGGCAAACAGGGTTGAGTGAGGTCACACCTCCAGTATGTGTCTGAGGCAGGACGTGAACTCAGACCTTTTTGACTCTAGGCCTGGTGCTCTATGCACTGCTTCACCTCTCTGGCCTATACGCATTTGTGGGAAATATTAAATTAATCATACCCTAAAACTTAAATTTTCATGGAAGCTAACATGAAACTCAAACATCAACCTCAAGTTAATGCCAGGGCTTTTTTTTAAAGCAATGTACAACATACTCCTTTTATATATAAATGCACAAATACGCATTTCAGGCATAATTGGTCCGTGAGCAGAAATTGGAACACATAAACAGGGCAGGAAATTGAGTGAGAATGGGAGAGATAAGACAAGGCTGAAAATGAAGGTCAGGTGCCAAACCAGAAGCAAGTCAGACCTGGGGAATTACCTAGAAGTACATTGATTTAAGACAGAGTTTAAGACTGGGCATCAGATAAGCAGGTTAGAGACAGAGTGCACATATGTACCATAGACCTGAGCAAGGGTGAAATTAGCCAGATGGCCAGGAATCCAGGGAGACAGATATCTAAGTGCAATGAAAGATAGGGAGTCCAAGTAGATCATCAAGAGCTCAGGAATCCATAGTGGCAAAACTAGTTTAAGGTTGATGAGCGTTCAAAGACCCAGATAAATAATCTAGGCAACAGGGATGGGGGTCCAGGAACCTATAAAGCTATTTGTGCCAGGTGTCTGGAAACTAGATGGTCAATTCAGGTATCAGAGAAGGCAAGACTCAGACAAACAACTCAAGCAACAAAGTGGGGAGGGGGGTCAGAAACCAGAAAGCTAAAAAAATACTCTAAATCACTTTTGATTAGAGAGATGCAAATCAAAACAACTCCGAGGTACCACATCACACCTGTCACACTGGCAAACATGACAGAACAGGAAGATGACAAATGTTGGAGAAGGTGTGGGAGAGTTACAACACTAATACATTGCTGGTGGAGCTGTGAGCTGATCCAACCATTCTGGAGAGCAGTTTGGAACTATGCCCAAAGGGCTACAAAAATGTGCATACCCTTTGACCCAGCAATATAACCTCTAGGACTGTATCCCCAAGAGATCATAAAAATGAGAAAGGGACCACATATACAAAAATATTTATAGCAGCACTCTCTGTGGTGGCCAAAAACTGGAAATCAAGGGAATGTCCATCAATTGGGGAATAGCTGAATAAATTATGGTATATGAATGTAATAGAATACTATTGTGCTATAAGAAATGATGAACAGGAAGACTTCAGAGAGGCCTGGAAAGACTTATATGATGTGATGCTGAGTGAAAGGAGCAGAACCAGGAGAACTCTGTGCACAGCAATGACCACCATGTGAGAGTTTTTTCTGGTAGACTTGCAACTTCGTAGCAGTGCAAGGACTTAAAAAAAATTCCCAATGCCTTCCACATCCAGAGAAAGATCTATGGAATTCAATCACAGAATGTAGCAGATCATTTGTGTGTGTGTGTGTGTGTGTGTGTGTGTGTGTGTGTGTGTGTGTGTGTGTGTGTGTTACATTTTGGTTTGTTAGATGATTTCTCTCATTCATTTTAATTCTTTTACACAGCATGACCATAGTGAAAGATTTAATAGGAATGTATGTGTAGAACCTATATAGGATTGTATGCCGTCTCAGGAAGGGAAGGGGGAGGTAGAGGGGAGAGAGGGAAAAATAATAATCTAAGTTGTATGGTAGTCATTGTGGAATACTGAAAATAAATAAAATTAATTAAAAAAAAAACAAACAAGAAACCAGAAAGTCAATCTGGAGAATGACCTAAGAACATCTCAGTAACTGAAGGCAAGTATTATAGTTAAGGTGCTTGACAAGCAGACATGGCAGAAATAAATCCCAGGGCAGCAGAGAGCCCACAAGTGACAAGTCCACCCAGATGCCTAGTGGCTAGAGAAAAGAGTTGATCCTGACAATGGCAATGAACCTAGATAAAGTATTGAAAAACTGCTTGAAAATGGAATTTTTACAAACAAAATTATTTTAAATGCAATAGAAGAACTTATATGGTTCTTCTATATGTTAAGGGGAGTTGTTAAATACTCCTTTAATATGAATAATTGCTCCCCCCAAATATATTTTGATAAGCTTGGACTTTATTATAAGGCTTTCTCTAAAATAGGACCACTTGTGCTTTTCGAATCTTAAAAATGTATAGATCCATGCTGCAATTCTCTTTCTACTTATTTTACATGTACATACGTCACTTTTATTTTACTTTACTTCTTTTTAAGGTGTTCTGCCTCCAAAGAAGTCATATTCTGGTCAGTGCGTCATTGTTATGCAAACTCTGGAAGGTTTTTCTACTTTTAAGTATGGACCCCATGATGAACTGACATCTTAGGACCAGCTATGTTTGGAAAGGTTCATTATCAAAAGGTTGCCCACCAGCCTGAATTATTTTGTGGTCTTCCCAACTCATGAAGCCCATCTAGTAAAGTGCAGAGAAAATATAATCTGCAAAAATACCCACAATGAAGATGCTATGGATCCTTTTGAAATTGAAGAATAACTATGTTATAGCCACAGTGATACCTCATTAATATCAGTGGCTTCACTAGAATTAAAATTCTTGCATTACTGGTCACAGGGTCCACTTAATTCAATTAAAAAAACAAAGATATGTTAAGGGACTGCTAATGAAATACTACCTGCCCTCAAAGGGCTTATATTCTATAGATCTATTACCATCCACAACAATTCAATAAGTAATGAATAAAAAACTCATTACATTTATATGACTTTATATTCTACAGGATGAATATGCTGATTCTAATCAGGTGTATGCTGTAAGCCTTTCCACATTGATTACATTAATGACACTAAATTATAAATTTAGATTAGACACTGAGCTTATTTACCCTAAAGACAAGAAAGTGGGTAAGAGATGTCAGAAGAAATCATTAAGTGTGATGGATTCTGTAAGTATATTAAAGAATATGGATCATATCAAATGAGTGATGCTCATTGGGACAACTCTTCAATGAGAACAGAACAAAAGGCAGTGGACTTAACTTTTAGCAAAAGTGACTGAGATGAGGCAATAAGAAAAACTTAATGACTTTAAGAATTTTGAGGGGGGGCAGAGCCAAGATGGCGGAGTAGAAAGACTCACATATGGTAGCTCCGAATCTACAACCCATGGATTTCCTCTAAAAAGAACTCCCAACAAATTCTGGAACAGTGGAAGCCGCGCAGCAACACAGTGAAGGAGATTTCCTTTCTAGAGAGCCCTGAAAAACCGATCCCAAAGGTCCATCGCGCCCC
>JAQQSK010008756.1:0-13371 GCA_028658325.1 Potorous gilbertii
TCTGACTTTCTGTGACCTCATTTGGGGTTTTCTTGGCAGAGATCCTGGAGTGCTTTGCCATTTATTTCCTTCTCCAGCTTATTTTACAGATGAGGAAACTGAGGAAAGCAGGGTGAAGTAATTCGCCCAGGGTCACACAGCTAGTTAATGTCTGAGGCCAGATTTGAACTCAGGGAGAGTCTTCCTGACTCCAGACCTGATCCCAAGTCACCTAACCTCAGTTTCCTCATCTGTAAAATGGATGGACTCTGAGGTTTCATCCAACTACGGATCTGTGACATTGATAAACTGGAGACCATTTAGTGAGAGAGGGGCTTAGAGGAAAGAGAAAGGCCTTGAAGAAACTGGGGGTGTTTAACCTAAAGAAGAAAACGCTTGGGGTTGGGTGAGTACGAGGACATAACAGCTCTGTATGAAAGGGCTTCATGCAGAAGGAGAGATGAACCTGGTTCTGATAAGCCCCAGAATATAGGATTTATATCAATAAAAGAAAATTGCCAAGAGGCAGAGCTTACTCTAATGGAATTTTCTTGAAGGGCTTCTCTGAGAGACATTGACTGCTTCAGGAGGCAGTGGTCTTCTCCTCACCACAGGTCTTCAAGTATCTTCTGCAAAGTCCCTTTCTCAGCTATAATTTGGACCCCTAGTCTCTAAGGGCCCTTCTTAACTGGGGATACTCTGTGAATATGAGTTCTGTAAGTAGATGTCAGAATTGAAAGAGGCTGTCAGCACCATGGATAGAGCACTGGGCTTGGCGACAGGAAGCCCAGAGTTCATATTTGACCACAGATACTTACTAGCTGGGTGACCCCACAGAAGTCACTTAACCTCTGTCTACCTCAATTTCCTCATCCGTGAAATGAGGACCTCCCAGGGATATTATAAGGATAATATGAGATAATATTTGTCAAGTGCTTTACTAACTTAAAGCCATCATCATGTCATTATCATCATTTCTGGAGGACATAGAGTGGGATGGGCAAGGTTTGATAGGTGTCAGTCTGCACTGTTACAGGGAACACTCAAACTGATGAGCATAAGCCATATAGAAATTTAGAGAAGGGAAGGATCCTTGTGACCTGGGGTTGTCTTTTTGGTTGAGGGAGCACTTGGGATGGGCTTGAAATGCAGCCCCTCTGGTTTGAAAGCTGATTTGGGGACATAAGCTATATTTTTCCCCACTGTTCTTCAGCCTGGTAAGGTTCTAAATCTGTGGTGCTTGTCCGGTGAATTTTGTCCTGTTATCGAACCCCTCCTTGATAATTGGAGCAGAGGGTTGGGTTGGGAACTTGGAAGTTGGAGTTTCCTGGAATTTGAGATACATTTCCAGCTAGCGTCATTCACCATCCCTTAGTTGTATTACGCACACACACAGACATACACACACACTGGGGCTTAGAAGAGTCAGACCCTTTATAAACAGAACTGAAGCAAACTCTTGAGATAGGGCAAAGAGAGAGAAAGACAGAGACACACACACACTGAGAGACAGAGATAGAGACTGGGACAGAGAGACAGAGAGAGTCCCAGAGACAGAGAGAAAGATAGAGACATAGAGAGAGAAAGAGAGACAGAGACTGAGAGACTCATTAGTGAAGAAGATAGATGCATCCTTTCACTCATTCTGGACACCCAGCCAGAAACAGGAGGGGAAGAGGGGCTTTGACAACAGGGATCAAAGGCAACAAACCTAATTATTCTTTCATGGAGCAATCCTTTTGATACAAGGAGAACCCAAGTCTTCTCAGCTCTCCAGTTTGCTTCTCCCAGTACTCACATGACAAGGACTCAGACCCTTACCCCATGCTGGTTACAGTCTCCTGGGTTTTCTCCAATCTACCATATCCTTCTAGACCCAAACACGGTACACTCCAGATATGACCCGGCCTGGGTAGAATGTGGGGAGGACCCATCAATGCCTCCTGCCTAGTGTAGTTGTCATGGCCCAGGGAATGAGGTCAGCTGTGATTAGTGCTGGGCTGATGCATAGAATAAGGGAACCTGACTCTATGTCTTCACAACCAGCCTCATCTTCCTCAAGCCCAACCTGGACAGCCTGGATTTCTTTGACCTGCTGTGGATTGTGGGAATCGCTGACTTCATGCTGAAATACATCACCATTGCACTCAAGTGTCTCATTGTAGCCCTGCCCAAGATCATCCTGGCTGTCAAGTCTAAGGTAAGAGGCTGTTTCCATGGTCAGGCCCCGTTCCCCTAAAGTGAGGCTTATCAGAGTGACACCTCTGGGTCTTGTGTGGGTGGGAGGGAATCCGACACCTAGAAGAGGAGGAGGATCTGGCGCTGTGTGGAGTGCACATACTGTGGCATATGGGCACATAAAGCCCCTACTCTTCCTGTGTAATGTCCTTAAACTGTCTACTGTCGTGGAATCATGGAATATCAGACTTGAGAAGGACTTTAGAACAGGGAATGTCAGAGCTGGGAGGGGCCTTAGAACAGGGGATGTCAGGGCTGGGAGGGGCCTTAGAACAGGGGATGTCAGGGCTGGGAGGGACCTTAGAACAGGGAATGTCAGAGCTGGGAGGGACCTTAGAATAGGGAATGTCAGAGCTAGGAGGGACCTTAGAACAGAGCTTACCAAAGCTGGAAGAGGCCTTGGAGCATAAAATGTCAGAGAAAGGACTTCAGCAGAGAGAATGTTAGAACATAAAGCACAGACTATCAGAGCTGAATGGTTCCTTTGCAACTATCTGATATAACCTACATGAGGAAACAGGTCCAGAGAGTCCCTGGCACCATTTCACCTGATTGATCGCTTTTCCCAGCACCTTTGATTCTCAGAGTTGGAAAGGACTGCAAAGTCACTACATTTTATCCCTCCCCAAGGAAAGAGCAGGAGACCATGGAAGGAGATCTGAATCTGGAATCTGAGGATATGTGTTCAGATCCCAGATCTGATACTAAACATTTGACTACATTTCTTCAGCTGTTGACCTCAGTTTCCTCATCAGTAGAAGGAGGACTAGCTGTCCTCAGAGGAAACTGGCAGATGTGATCTCTGAGTCACTATCAGTGATAGAGAAATCTCATGGATAACAAGAGAGGTCCCACGAAATTGGTCAAAGGTGAAAACTGGCCTCATTTTTTAAAAGGGGGAGAGAACAGAGCCTCCAAGTGAAATTGATTTTGATTCCTGGTAAAATCCTGGAAGGCATCATTAAAGAGTTGGTTACTTAATGTCTAGAAAGGAAAGCAATGATAACAGAGAACCAGCTTGACTTTATCAGGAAGAGGTTGTGCTAGACTCACCTTAGCAGGATGAGGGGAATGCTGTTGATGCAGATGACTTTGATTTTAGCAAAGCTTTAGATAAATATTTCATGCTCCTTTGTGGAAAGAATGGAAAAATGTAGGTTAGATGATATACAGTGAGATAGATAAAGAACCAATGGGGTAGTTGAACTCAAAGTATGGTTATAAATTGCAAATGGCCAGAGGTCTCCAGTGGAGCACCCCAGGGATCGGTGCTCAGGTCTGGGCAATTTAACATTTATTTTGATTAATGTCTTGGATAAAGGGATAGGTGGTAAGCTCATCACATTTGCAGATGATGCAAAGCTAGAAGAGATAGCTAATGTACCAAAAGAATCTAGACCCTGCAGGCCTCCAATCTGGGTAATCTGGGTGGGCCAAATCCTGTCCACAGACCTGTGAGCTTAAAATAATTTTTACATTTTTAATACAATAAAACTTTGTTTTAAAATGAAAAACCATTGTAAAAAGGTCTTTTTTTTACATTTTTAAATACAATATTTTTGTCAATCAGTTGTTTGTTATGTCTGTCAATCCCATTTGAGGTTTTCTTGGCAGAGATACTAGAGCGGTTTGCCATTTCCTTCTCCAGCTCATTTTATAGATGAGGAACCCGCATTAAGTGACTTGTCCAGGGTCACACAGCTAGGCAGTGTCAGAGGCCAGATTTGAATTCTGGAAGATGAATCTTCTTGACTCCAGGCCTGGCACTCTATCTACTAGGTGCCCCTAAAATACAATAAATATTTATTACATTTAATATATATTACATAATAAATACAACAACCAGAATAAATTAAATACAATTGAGACTAGAAGCTGGAAGTTAAGACTGAAGTAAATGAGCCAGCAAAGCCCTGGGTGCTGCCACCTTAATCTACCTGAGAGCTGCTGGTTAGGGGATCATAGATTTAGAGCTAAGAGGGGCCTTAGAGTTATTGAATCCAACATCCTTATTTTACAAGTGAGGAAACTGCAGTGACTTGCCCAGGGTCACAAAGCCAACCCTGGAGGCATAGTTTGTGCTAGCTGGCAAGAGAATGGACGTAACTTGGCCCTATGTCTGAAGTAATCACCGATCTTACCCATTAGTTAGGTCACTTGCCAACATCAGGAATTTATTCTGGTTTCAATGTCTAGTCATCTGTTTATTCATTCAACAAATATTTATTAAGCACCTGCTAAGTGCCAGGCATTAAGGGCAACAAAAAGAAAGCCATCTCTGCCTTCAAGGGGCTTATATTCTATTGGGGGGATAGCAAATAAATATTTATTTATAGGTGGCAATAAATAGCAAATAAATCAATATCCAATAAGTCAATATTCAATAAGATTAATAGAAAAAATAGAGAATAAACAGAACCAAAAAAAATAAGTCAATATAAAATGCATATAAAGTCCTGATGTGTAGCCCTTGGTTGAAGCAAAGTGCTTTTATGTTGACATTTCTTGAAGATTTGCCAGATAATTTGAACTCTGAGGTAGTGTGTAGCAAGGGAAATTGGTTTAGAATCAGATAACCTGATTTTGTTATCTATGTCACAACAGCAAGCAACAAGAGTAGTAGTGGTAGTAGTAGTGGTGGTAGTGGTAGTTGTAGTAGCAGTGATAGTAGTAGTAGTGGTGGTAGTGGGAGTAGTAGTAGCCGTGGTAGTAGTAGTAGCAGTAATAGCAGCAGCAGCAGTGGTAGTAGTAGTAGCAGTAGTAGTAGTAGTAGTAGTAGAAGCTAACATTTTTATAGAACCTGCTATGGACCAGACATTGCGCTAAGTGCTTTCACGTCATTTGATTCTCACAACAACCCTAGGAGGTAGGTGTTGTAATTATTCCCATTTTACAATTGAAGAAACTCAAACAGAACTTAAATCTTGCCCAAGATCAGCCAGCTAGGTGTCCTTATTTGAACTGAGATCTTTCTGCCTCCAGACCTATTGATCTAAATCTGTGTCACCCAGTTGTCTCTGCAGTTATGTGACTTTTCCTCAGGGGGACTCAATTTCCTTCTGTGTAAAGTGAGGCAGTTGAACTGGTACCTCCTTCTAGCTCAGAGATCTATGAGGCTGTGATCCCACCCCTTCAGAGCACCCTGAGTTCTAGGAGAGGCGGTCCCAAATAAGGGAGAGAAGCCGATTCAGGGGCACAGAGCCAAGTATCCAAGATGACATTTCTTGGGATGCCTTGTGTGATGTGACCTGCCTCACCTCCTCCCTCCTACCAACAGAGAGGGGGACTCTTCCCCTCTCAGTTTCCATGTCTATCAAATGCGTAATTGATCATTGTAAGACCAACCTTAAAGGGAAGTGGTAAAGAAAGCACTTGAGAAGCCACAAGGTGCGGTAGAAATGTGAGAGGTTAATAATACCCAAAGAAACAATTTATTGTGACAATGATCATAGTGACTATAATTTTTAATGAAAAGAAAGGAAAAGTGAGAACTGGATGAAATATAGATTACTCCACATCCTGCTCCTAGACTTGGCTCAAGGATGCTTTCAGGAAGTCCGCAGAGGGAGAGCCTATAAAAAGTAGTATTTTATCTTCCTAGGAAATAGTCTGCAGAACATTAAACATTCAAGAAGGATAGGAGGAGAGTGACTTGTCCGCAGACCTGTTATATTTGTACTTCAGCAATGGCAATAATAGCCAAAAAATAAATACAATGGTTCTTTAAAATAATATTAAACTAATATCAATAGTAATAGCATTTATATAGCCCTTACGCAGGGGCAGGCACTGTGCTAGGTGCATTATCAATATCGTTCCATTTGTCTCACAGTGACCCTGAGAGGTAGGAGCTGTTATGATCCCCATGTTACAGATGAAGAAACAGAGGCAAACAGAGGTCAAGTGAGTTGTCTAGGGTCTCACTGATAGTAAGTGTCTGAAGCTGGATTTGAACTCAGGTCTTCCTGACTCCAGGCCCAGCACTCTACCAACTGCACCATCTAAAAAAAAAAAAAAAAAGAAGATGATGATGATGATAAAGGGTGAGGATAAGGGATAGACGTGTGATTTCTTTGGTCCAGGGAACTCCCAGGTGAGGAGACCCTTCTACCAATGCAGGTTGGCTTCTTCTCTGTAATTTAGAGTGTGAGAGGTTAAGGTCACATAGCCAGGAGGGATGAGAGGCAGAACTCTCTCTCCTCTGCTTCTCATTCAGTAAATAAAAACAATAGTCATAATTATTTCTTAGAATAAATAACCACCAGAATTTCCTTCCTAAAGAGTCCCCCTCCATTGGCTGTGTTCTGGAGTCTGGCGGCAAGAGCCCAGGCTGCTCCGAGAGCAGCTGGTAAGGTGTGACTCCAGCCCAGGGACGCAGAGGCTTCTGCCGCCCCAGGGCAATGCTGGTGGCTTTTTCTGGAAGCCATCTTCCATGACGAGCTGCAGTTTGTAGCCACCAGCTGCTCAGGTCAAGATGGACTGATGCCTACCGGGGGCTTGGGTCCCAGCAGCCTGTGGGCTCTTGGAACATCCTTTTTCCTTTCAGCCAGCCCATCTCCCTGAATAGGAGCCCGGGAACATCACAATGCCTGGCACATTGTAAGTCCTATGTAAATATTAGTGATGATGATGGTCGTGGTGGTGGTCATGGTGATGAAGACAGACCCAGGCCTCACCCAGCTCTGTACAAGACAGTTACCTGGACACCTGTCATAGAGCATCCGTTTACCCAGGCCCTCATTATTCTGTTGGGATCTTGTCAGTACTCTGAAGCTACAGAGGATGTGAGTGGGCTTTTCCTGGAGAAAGAGACATGAAATATTTTGTTTCAGCATTCAAATTGGCATTGTTTTAATGACGAGATGGAAATAACAGGTTTCCTAGCTGACCAGACCCATAGTGGGTGCTTTATAAATAATTACTGACTGTTTGTCGATTGTGGCTGAAGCCAGAGTTCAATTTGAGAACTTCCTGACCCCATTTAGTCAAGGCTCGGAACAGATGGGAAGGAAGGGTAGGAGCCGAGCAACAGCTCCAGGCCTCTGGGTGCTGGGGAGTCCAGCCAAGCCCCAGCTTCAGGAGGTGGGCGTTCAGACGTCTGCCACACTCGTCTGTAGAAACAGGACCATGTGGCCAGGGAAGAGGCATCGTTCTCAGGAAACATAAGATTTCCATGTCACTTTCCTCACTTTCTGAAAATGCTTTTGCACTGGCTGCTCTGGGGTGTGAAAGCCCTTCCACCGTGGGAGGAGGCAGCCTGCTGTACCCGCTGACTAGCTGCTTCCCCTTCCCATCCTGCCCTCATCCAACCTCTGAATCCTTGGGCCCATGCTGGGAACCAACTCCCTCCCCATCTCTGCCTGTTCAGAGAATTCCAGATCTAGAATGGGGAGCTACCCCTGAGGCTATCTCATCTCATCCCTTTATTGTACAGATGAGGAAACCAAGGCCCAGGCAATTAAAGTGATTAATTAAATTAATTAAAGGACCCCAAAGACCATCTGGTGTAGTCCCCTTAATGTACAGATGGGGAAACTGAGACACAAGGAAGATCAGAGAATCCTAGATTTGGACCTGGAAGAAATTGTTAGGGTCTTCTAGTCTAACTTCCTCATTTTACAGATGAGGAAATTGAGGCCAGGTAGGATCAGGGCTCTAGAGCCATCTCATCGGTCACGTCTTTCTTCACCATATCACATCCTCCTATGTCCTTTTCTTGTCTCTGAATAATCAACCTTCAGAATGGGGTCTTGTACATATGTACATCCTGGATGAATTATTAATTGAATTAGTGCTAGATATCATATGATTACAGACTCATAGACTTAGGAGCTGAAAGGGACCTCAGAGGTCACCAGGTCTAACCCCCTCAGATTACAGATGAGGAAACTGAGGCTAAGAGATATGAGTAACTTGTTCAGGGTCAAAGAGGTAGCAAATAGCTAGACCCAGTTTTGAACCCGTGCTATCTGACTTTGAATCCAGCACTCTGCTTGTTTCCTATCTCTTTGATTATCAACAAATCATTTTTCCTCTCTGAGTTTCCGTTTCCTTTGCCTATAAAATGAGGGGGTTCTGTAGAAAGGTGGTGGGCTATAGGTATGACATGAGACATACACCAGCAGATATAGTCATTATATTTGTGTGACCTAACCATACTGTGATGCAAAGCAGGTTTTTGTTAGAGAGGAAGTAAGAGCTATACATTTTTTAAATGAATAAAAATTTTAACATAAGATATAATGAGAAGATCAGATTAGAGGGGCCTTCTGGGTCTAATAGTCTACAAGTCAAGTTCACATAAAATTTATCTGAGTCTCAACGAGAGTGAGATCACTTCCTCTTTCAACAGGACCTATCTGGTGATTGGCCAAGAGTGGATGGGCTGGGGGTGGAGGGGTAGGGATGGAGCTCCGAGTTCCCTTGCGGCCAGTGGAGGTGTTTACGACAGTTATTAATGTAACCTTGGCAACTGTCCAACTCCTTTTTCTTATTAATATTATTTTATTCTGTGAGATTAATGTGCTGGGTCATAGTCGGATCCAGCCTGTAAAAGTGATGTGAATAGTCTTCCCAAAATAAATTGCAGCCCTAGAAAAAGTTCACAGCCTTTCCTTGCTTGTCTGAGTGCTATCCCCATGCTCATTAATCCTTGTCTGGGGAGAAGAAAAGGGGCTAGGTCTTTATTTGCTGCTTTGGGGGGAGGTTGGTAGAATCACATCTGTCAAGGGCCCATAATGGCTCACAGCGCAGATGCTTCATCCTTGGTACCTTTCTCTATCCACTGATAGTTCAGCAAATTTATTATTTTTTTTTAATTTAAAGTGCTTTTGGTATTGGGATTTGGTTGACAGTCCCATGGCCTCCTGATGTGAGAGACTAGGTCAACCTTATCTGGGGACTCAGGGGAATCTCTTCATTTTCTCTATTTTTCTACTTTTCTTTCCTCCCCAATATCATCTTCTCCTACTCCCCAAGCTCCTCTGTGAGATCACTAACCCCTAAGCCACACTACTGTATCCCCACCTGAAAATGGGCAAGGGTCCATTAGCACCAAATGAGAGCTAGCCAAGATGGCAGAGGAAGTCTAGAGATGGTCAGTCTTCTTCACCATCAAGAAGGAAGCATCACCCAGCCCTGGTTCAGTCAGGGAGTGAACTTGTACAAATTACTTTCATTTTATGAGCCTTCGTTTGCCCATCTGCAAAATAGATAGATTAGGTTATATTCTCTCTAAACACCCTCCAACCTTGGCCATTCTGTGTTCTAGGGTTCCTTTGGGTTCCAGCATTCTTTGTTCTAAGGCCCCTCCCAGATCTGACATTTCCTGCTCTAAGACCCCTCCCAGCTCTGATGTAACCTTTCCAGAGGCCCTTCCCAGATCTATTATGTGTTCTAAGGACACTCCCATCTCTGACATTCCTTATTCTTTTTGATTTGCTTTAATAATCTTTTTTTAAAAACATTTTTAACATTGATTAAAATTTTTAATAATATTTTTTTCCCATTTACATGTAAAAACCATTTTTGACATGCATTTAAAAAAAAATTTAATTTGAAATTCTCTCTTTCCATCACTTCCCCCCTCCTTGAGACAGTAAGCAATTTGATATAGGTTACATAAAAAATGTATTTCCATATTAGTCGTATTATGAAAGAAAACACAGGCCAAAAAAAAAAATGAAATGAAAATAGTCTGCTTTGATCTGCATTCAGACTCCATTGGTCTTTTCTTTGGATGTGGATTGCATTTTTCATCAGGAGTCCTTTGGAATGGTCTTGGATGATTCTATTCCTGAGAGTCATTCACAGTAGATGATAGCACAATGTTGCTGTGACTGTGCACAATATTCTCTTGGATCTACTCACTTCACTCAGAATCAGTTCATGCAAGTTTTTCTGAAATGATTCTACTGTAGTCATTTCTTCTAGCACAACAGTGCTCTATCACATTCAAAGGCCACAACTGATGGGCATCCCCTCAGTTTCCAATTCTTTACCAATGCAGAAAAAGCTCCTGTAAATATTTTTGTATATGTGGATCCTTTTCCCCTTTTTTGATATCTTGGAATACAGAAGTAGAAGTGGAGTATACACAGTTTTATAGCCCACTGGGCATAATTTCCAATAGATCTTCTGAATGGTTGGATCAGTCTACAACTTTACCAATGGTGCATTAGTGTCCTGGTTTTCTCACGTCCCCTCCAACTTTTGTCATTTTCCTTTTCTGTCATATAGACAATCTGATAGGTGTAGGTTGGTACTTCAGAGTTGTTTTCATTTATATTTTTCTAACCTATAGTGAGTTAGAGCATATAGTCATATGACTATAGATAGTTATGATTTGTTCTTCTGAAAATTGCCTGTTCATATCCTTTGACCATTTATCAGTTGGGGGACATTCCCTGTTCTAAGGGCCCTCCCAGCTCCGACATCCCCTATACTAAGGCTCCTCCCAGCCCTGACATCTCCTGTTCTAAGGCCCCTCCAAGCCCTGACATCCCTGTTCTAAGACCCCTCCCAGGTCTGAATTCCCTGTTCTAAGGCCTCTTCCCAAGAGGCCATCTAGCTGTCTCATAGCAGGCACTTAATAAATGTAAAATTAAGTTGAGTCTGCTTTGATGTAAAAGGAACCTGATACATGCTACTGACTAAAGATATGACTTTGTGTGAGACACCTCCCCTCTCTGGGCCTCAGTTTCCTCATCTGTAAAGTGAGCCATCTAGCCCAGATAAACTCAATCCTCCAGGGCTGAAAGAATTAGCCAATGTGATTGCTGAACTTTTCTCAGTGATATTTGGAAGATCATGAAGGTACCCACTGAAGACCTGAAGAATGTTGAGAACAGTTTCTTAACTTTATTTGCATGGCCTTGACTTAAATTTCTGGGGAGATTCTCAAACTTTATTAAATAGATTGTTACCAAAAATCAATGAAAGGAAGATACAATTACAGTGAGCCAGCTTGTATCTCAGGCTGGGGGCTCTATCCACTGAGCCACTAGACCTGTCCCAGAGTGAAATGTTAACTTGGATGCTTATTCATGAAAAGTCTTTAGGGATGACCAACTTGGGTATGTTGTAGTGGGTTCTTTTTCTCATATATTACTTAATCAAGACAATCAGTGAAGGTTCCCCCTTCCAATTCCACAATTCTGTGATACTGTGCAGGGATGGAAGAGGCAAGTCCACAAGGAGAGACAAACATCCCACAGTCTTCCACCCTGGTCAGAGCACGCCTGGAGTAGGGTATTCATTTCTAGGTACTACATTTTGGGAAGACCATTGCTCATAAACTGGAGATTGTCTAAAGAAGCGCTACCAGAATAGTGAAATACTTCAAAATGATATCACATATTATCAGTCAACAAGTATTTATTAAGCACCAACTGTGTGCCAGGCTCTGCACTAAGGACTGACCATACAAATACAAACAGAAGGAAGATGTGAGGTCTGATTTCAAAAAGTGGAGAGTGTTTAGCATGAAAAAATGAAGGCTTAGTGGGGACATAGAGTTGTTTTCAAGCATTTGTAGGGTTGTCCTTTGGGGGAATTATGAGACTTTTTCAGTTTGACCTCAGAAGGAAGAACGAGAAACATGGGAGTTATAAAGAGGGAAATTTATATAATTTATATATATATATATAATGTATATTATATATAATTGTATGTTATATGTTATCTATATTATCCATAATTATGTATACACTAAATATTATATCTTATATAGTATATATTACATATATATATACATATATATATATATATATGTATATATATATATATATGTAATTGTACTCTGGTTTGAGTTTTATCAACTTCACCTTCACTTTGGTCACTTGTCTTTCTCATAGGCAGGCCAGAATGGTGGATGGGACACCAAGTTACTTAAAAGACAATAAAGCCTCTCTTTTCTTTGAGACCTTTGCATTTGTAGGGAGGAATTGTTGATTGGTAGGAATGTACACTTCCTAAGACAGGATTATTATTTTTTTAATTATTTATTTTTAGTTTTCAGCATTCACTTCCACAAGTGTTAAATTTTCTCCCCCTCCCTCCCTAAGATGACATGTAATCTGATACAGGATCTATACATGCATTCCTATTAAACATATTTTCACATTAGTCATGTTGCATAGAAGAATTATAACCAATGGGAGAAACCATGAGAAAGAAAAAAAAGAAAATTAAAAAAAAGAAAATAATCTGCTTCACTCTGCATTCCAACTCCATAGCTCTTTCTCTAGATGTGGATATCATTTTCCATCATGAGCCCTTTGGAATTGTTTTAGGTCCTTTCATTGCTAAGAAGGGCTAAGTCTAGCAAAGTCAGCCATTGCACAATGTGGCTCTTATTATGTACAATGTTCTTCTGGTTCTGCACACTTCATTCAGCATCAGATCATATAAGTCTTTCCAGGTTTTTCAGAAGTCTCCCTGCTCATCATTTCATATAGCACAATGGTATTCCATTACATTCATAAACCATAATTTATTCAGCCATTCCCCAATCGATAGGCATCCTCTTGGTTTCCAGTTCTTGGGTCACAACAAAAAGCTGCTATAAATTTTGTACATGTGGGTCCTTTCCCCCTTTTTATGATCTCTTTTGGACACAGCCCTAGAAGTGGTATTGCTGGGTCAAAGGGTATGGCACATTTTTGTAGCTCTTTGGGCATAATTCCAAATTGTTCTCCAGAATGGTTGGATCAGTTCCCAGCTCCACCAACAATGCATTAGTGTTCCAATTTTATCACATCTTCCCCAACATTTATTGTTTTCCTGTTCTATCATGTTAGCAGCCTATCATGTTAGGTATGATGTGGAACCTCAGAATTGTTTTGATTTGCATTTCTCTAATAAATAGTGATTTAGAGCATTTTTTCATATGACTATAGATAGATAGCTTTAATTTCTTCCTCTGAAAACTTCTTGTTCATATCCTTTAACCATTTATCCATTGGAAAATGACTTGTTTTCTTATAAATTTGACTCAGTTCTCTGTCTCTCTCTCTCTTCAGAAATAAGGCCTTTAGCCTCATTTCTAGAATATATAGAGAACTGACTCAAATATATAACCATGCAAGTCATTCCCCAGTTGATAAATGGTAAAAGGATATGAACAGGCAATTTTCAGAGGAAGCAATTAAAGCT
>JAQQSK010008757.1:0-13371 GCA_028658325.1 Potorous gilbertii
GAATTCCTTCCCCGACACACACACATCCTCATCCAACTACCTCACATAGAGAAATGGGTGATGAGTACTTTAAGTGTTTCTGTGGACACACTGACTCCTTGTCAAAGAGGTAGAGTTGTAAAGAAGGCTGAAACTTTGCAGGTTAAAGCATTGATATTTTCACCAGCTCCTGTCTATTGGAAAGGAACCAGGAGGAAGAGAACACCTTTGGGCTGCCCATACAAAATTTCTAAAGGAAGGTGGAGCTGACTCAGGTTTCTAGCTGCCTCTGGGTTCTCCCCCCTCCACAGGGATCCTATTCCATCACAGGCCTGTCCAAGTAAGTCTTTTGCTCAAACACTTAGGTGTTCCCCTTTTACCTCTGAAGTCAGAGCACCCAGTTCAAAAGCTGGCTCTGATAGCTCTGACCTATGGGACCTCATGAAAGTCACCACCCTCTGACCCTTAGTTTCTTTCTCATCCTGTATCCAAACAACTGTCAAATCCTGCCAATTCTCCTTTCCTCTCCAACATCTGACCTCTTCAATCCCATAGCCTCATCAGCTCTCCCCTCGATTACTGCACTGGCCTCCTGTTTGGTGTCTCTGTCTCAAGTCCATCCTCTACACTGTTGCTGCCAAAGGAATTTTTCTGATGTTGTGACCTCTGTGCTAGCTGATATGAGGTACTAGGTAAATTTAATATTTTGTCAATAAACCAAGTCCGATATACTATTTAAAGGAACATTGGTTTGAGTTTGCCCAGCAAGGAGCCACTCCTAACTTATGTGTTTTGTAAGCACAAGTTTTTGTATAGAATAATAGGTTTTTCAACCAACCCTAGGGACTTGTTATTGTTTCTATGAAGAAACAGAAGTAACTCTGCTTAGCTCTTAAAACCTCTTACCAGCTGGTTCCATCCTCAATTTCCAGGCTCTCCATCCTGCATGCTGCAATCCAAGCAAACAAATCTTTTCTCTGAATTTCTCACATATCACCCTAACTCCCCTTCCCATGCTTGGAATGCACTACCCCTTCCTCTAAGTTGCAATTCCAATGTCATCTTCTCCAATGATGAATGACAGTGAAGACTTTCGTGACCTCACCCTCCCTCTCTCTCCTCAACTATTTTGTATATAGAGGCATTTATTCATTTTCTATTTAGCATAAATATAAAGTGGTAGTTATCTGATATGACTTGACTTCCCCATTCGAACAGAAGCTCCTTGCAAGTAGGGATCTTCCCTCTTATCATTTCATACTTTGTATGTATGCGTGGTGCATAGCAGGCTCTTCATAAATTGTTGATTGATTTAAATGATGAGGTTGGATTAGATGACTCCTGAGGTTCCTTATAACTCTCAATCTAGAATCCTCTAAAATACCAACTCCTCAGCATGGTACTTAAAGTCCCCTCCCCCATTCTGGTGCCCTTCTGTCTTTGCCAATTTATTCCTATTACTCCCTTGCCCAGACTCAACTGTCCAGTCAAATTGACCAATGAAGTGTTCTCTGTACATGTACATACTCTGCCTCTGTACGAGTGGTCCCCAGGTCTGGGGGACCTCATCTTTCCTCATCTTTCCCCAAGTAGCATGCTTAGCATAGAGCTAACACTTAATAAAGACATGTTGCATTGAACTTGTTCCCTAAAACAAGGCACAGTCAAGGTCCACTGGCCATAGGGGTCAAAGGGAGCTTTTCAATGGGTTTTACCATTGGTAGATTGACTCTCCAGTGGGAGACTGAGTGCAAAGTCTCTATTTTCATCACTCTTGACTTTCTTTCATGGTTTTGGTTTCATAGTGGGCCAAAGTGGAGAGCTGGAAGATGATACTGACCAAATACCTGGACTTTCCATGACCAGAGGGAAGCAAAGAATTTGCTGATTGAGCGGTTTATGTCACAGGCTCTTAACTTTGTCATTGCTGAGGCTCCTTGGTTTCTAGAAAATTAATTTTTAGTTGATCATCTGTTTATCTAATTAGTGCAGTTATGCCTTATTAACATAATCAGTGTAAGCGTGCATAAGCAGCTCTAACAGGTAATTATATCATTGA
Source organism: Potorous gilbertii (assembly GCA_028658325.1). Classification (NCBI taxonomy): domain Eukaryota; kingdom Metazoa; phylum Chordata; class Mammalia; order Diprotodontia; family Potoroidae; genus Potorous; species Potorous gilbertii. The sequence goes on from JAQQSK010008757.1 coordinate 2,039, forward strand.
GTCATTGTAAAAATCCTTGTGAAATGGAAAATAATGCTTTGGCACCAGTGTAAACAACAAAACCTTCTTTTGTGCTTAGACAACTCTGGGGGCATTTGGATTCTATTATCTTGTTGAAGGAGTTCAGTATTTCAAACAGGGCTTCTAAGGTGTGACAGCACTTTCAAAGTTGGCATAGAAAACTTGTGCTCCCACTTGGACTCTTTTCCCTAAAACTAGGGGACATAGACCAGAGTTAAAAGCTCCTTTACATGAGCTAAGTCCTGTCTCCCCAAAGTTGATATATATTTACATCTGACTATGTATGCAGTGGGTTTAGGTGGGAGTGACAGGAGACCCCCGATTACTTGAGACCTTCCCAACGCATTTGATGAAATTGCAGAGTGTAAAGGGTAGACAACAGACAATCAGATAGATACTCCAATCAATCTCGCTCTTCCCTCCCATTGATATAAAGAATGGGAAACTAAGAAGATGCATGGTTTTTCCACTTGTTGTCCTTGGCACGCCATACCTATAGCTTAGTGGAGACATCAAAAGTCTTGGCTTTAGGAATCTGGGGAGTGTGCCCTGTCAGAAGAATCTATTTTTCCTTTCATGCTAGATAAATATGGTTTCAATATGTAGTCAAATTGCATATGTATATTTTCAATTCCAGACAAATGAGCAAACCAGATCTATTATCAGAACAGATCAGAATATCAAACAATTACATACTCAACTGCAGAAGGTAGATTGGTTTCTCTCAACCCCATGGAACATGGGATCATAGATTTGAGCAGGAAGGAGCCTTAGGGGTCATCTAAGTCAATTCTTTCATTATACAGATGAAGAAACTGAGGCCAGAGAGGTGAAGTAACAAGCCCCAAATCATGGGATCCTAGATTTAGAGTTAGAAGGGACCTTATGTACCACTAAGTCTAACCCCCTCATCTCATACCTGAGGAAACTGAGGCAGTACTTAAGTAACTTGACCAAGTCCAAAAGCTAAGTGTTTGAGATGGGATGTGAAGCTAGGGCTTGTTGGTTCCAAGTTCTGTTCCCTAGCCATTCTATCACTCCTGTTCAGTGGACTGGAAAGGAGGTCAAGCGTATCTTTGTCAATGCCACCTCTCATCTTCAACGTTTTTTTTTCACCTTTGCAGTTTCAATTCCCTATCCTTACTCCTATCCCCAAGAAGTGCTCTCACTCTTCCTGACATTTGGCATTTAACCATCTGCTTCCAACCTATTTTCCTGAATGATTATGTATTTTACCCCCTTACTCATTTTACATTCCAGACAAACCGGCCCACTTGCTGTCCCCTGTATAGGACACTGAATTCCCCACCTCTGTGCCTTTTCAGAGGTTGTCTCTTATGCCTGTAATGCCTCCCTTCTCACCTCTACCCCTTTTGGATGTTATTTTATACACACACACACACATACATATACATATACATACATATATATACATATATATATATATATATGTATTCTGGATTAAATTCTCTCTGTACCTACAGCTGTTCCCTAGTCATCCATCAGTTCTCTGAAGGCAAAGACTGTCTAGTTTTTGTCTTTAGATCTCTTGCACCTAGACCAGCAACTGCCACATAATACAACCACTTAATAAATGCCTAGTGAATTGACTTGAAATGCACCATTCATGGTAGGCATTTCCAGCATTGGTTAGGGAAAGGATTTTCCTAGGGTCCCTCCAAACTGGGCTCCAGAAACAACTGCTTCCTCCACTTGAGGTCCTGCCCCCTGGAGGAACCAATGTGATTTCTGGGCAATTGTGATATTGCATTCTCTCTTGGAAAGGGCAGGGAAGATACTGTGGTACCTACTTCCAGGAACACTCTCCAGTACCTAGCCCTTTTCACCACTTGCCCACAGCCTTGTGCCTTTACTTAGGACAACATCCAGTAGCCCCTCCCTTCCTTTCCACCTTCTAAGCCATCGGGGCAATGGTTGAGGCCAGTCAGGGTGCTACCAGCAAAAGATCAGCTGCCAGGGACCTGTCCCCAAAGCCTGCATGCCACCTGTGTTGGGGGAGGGGGGAACTTTGGGAGAAATGGGGCACTGAATCCATTATTACCACTTCCTACTGGAGAAGCTGAGAGACAGAGCCATTCATTTTGACGGGCCTTGAGAATTTTCTGAGCATATTTGCAGCTTGGAATTTTCCTGGTTTATATTATGCCAGGATTTTTTTTTTATATAGCTAGTCTTCATAGCAACCTAGTTCTTCGGTTTATTGTTTTTTTCACATTTTTGTTTTCACAAATTTGCGCCTGCAAAGGATCAGCAATGATCACACAGATGTCCTTGTGGCTTCAGTAAACATGGAACCTGCTCAATGTGAGGAACGGCAGGAGAGGGGAGGTCGGAAAGGGTGTATGAGGAGTCGGACTGACAGCAAACCAGACGTGACTAAGTGAAGAGCAACCGGCCTCCCACTCGGCCTTCCTCCGTCTGAGGGCCGGACCAGATGTTGGCTCTTCCTTGGGCTCCTTCTAGTCCTTCTTTTACGGAAAAAGAAACTGAGGCCCAAAGAAATTAAGGTACTTTCCTGCTAAGGTCACAGAGATGACAAATGGAAGAACTGAGCTTTGAACCCAGCACCTCTGACTCCAACAGGACAATGGGGCTCAGTGGAACAAAGAGTGGGACCTGGAGTCAGGAGAGATAGAGCTCTGACTCCAACTTTCAACACTGAGAATTTAGGGGACCTTGGGTAACTCATGCAATCTTTATTAAATTCAGCAAGTATGTATTTAAGTGGCTGTTGGGTACCAGCATTGGGGTAGATGCTGGGGATATCAAGGGATAACATTTGCTGACTTAAAACATCTCACATTCAACTGTAAGCCTCAGTGTTCTAATCTGTAAAATCTGATATATACATGTGTACATATATATTATATATACATACATACATACATACACCCATACATGCGAGAATGAGAGAGCACTTTATACTTGCAAATCTTAAAGTGTTCAATGTCAAGCATTATTTTTACTTTCAAGAGGCCAGAAAGAGCAACATGAACTCAGGGAACAACTAACAGTTCCACTTGCCTCAAGTGCTGAATGCAGAGAAGCTAGTAGTATGGATACCTGGTCCAAGGTCAAGCCTCGCTAAGGTCATAAAGACTCATTACCAGGTTGGCCACAGTAAACCACAAACACTGGGGGCTGGTAATCTGGGGTGGTGGAGTCAACCAACCACCCTCCCCCATCCACCAAGGAAATCACCAGTCACTGAAGGAGTGAAGGGCAGCTACAAAGCTGTAAGTAAAACTTGGTTGACCTGGCACCAAGAAAATGGTGGCAGGGTGAGGTGGGAAGGAAGACAGCAGTCCAGCCACGGATATAGGCATGCTGGGAGAGGCTGTGGTCCATTCCCCAAAGTGAGTAGCAGGACAGCAGCATGGGGCAGTGGGGAACCTTTGTGTAGGAGGCAGAAAACAAGCACATGTTCGAGGTGAGGAAGAGAGGAAATCTAGTAGGTGTTTCCAAGGATATTTTTCAGTTCTTTGCCAAAGGATCTCCCCAGGTCAATCTGGCTTCTTCTATATTCCGAGCTCAGATGTGGTGTTGTATACTGCTGTGAGCACCAAGAATAAGACAGGCCTGCTATTATCTTGCAATAACCATGGTTAGTCAGGTTGAGAAGGCCAAGGTCACCTTCAACACGAAGAGCCAATTGGGACACCAGGCACTCCTGACTCCAGCTTCCCTAAGCCCCTCTTGTGGATCAGAAGGGTTGGGATGTTGTAATCACTTGCTCTTGAGAAGTCTATTTTTCAGTGTTCTGGATTATGTCAAATGCCAGGATCACTTCAGTAGTGGTTGAAGGGACGATGTGGAGTTTGGTTGATACAACCCCATGGGGGCTTTGGCTCAAGGATGGAAGGTGGATTTGGAACCTTTGCTAAAACTGGAGCAGTGGACAATCTGCCTCTCAGTTATCGCAGAAAGGGTCAATGTGGAGAGAGAGAAAGAGTGCTGACTTTGGAATTGGAGAGTCTGAGTTCAGATTCCAATTCTGTCCCTTTACTACCCATGTTTCCTTGGGCAAATTGATTTACCTCTTTAGGCCTCAGTTTTCCCCAATTCAGTTGGACTCAATGATTTCTAAATCTATCCTCCAAGATGGAAGGTCATTGGTCCAAGTTGAACCCATTTCCTTTCCAAGGCTGAGAGCAGGCTGGTATGCATGTCTCAATCCAAGACACTGAGGAATGGACTGACTATACCGTGAACATTCACCTTGAAGAGTAGAATGTACCTCTGCTATACTATGACAGTTCTTTTACCCCTGGAGTCACATGACAAGAAAGACTCTTAGGCTAAACCCAGCCTCTTAATGTGATTGTGTGAGAAGTGGGTTCAGAGAGGAAAAAGAATTTGCCTAGAAAACCTCTCCCTTCCCATAGCTTTAAAGTTCCTGAAAATCCACCATCTCTGGGAAGAGCAAGAGGTTTGCATGGTAACTCCAAAGGGATCATTTGGAAGTTTCAAGCTATACTGGATCTATAATGTAACTGTAGGTCCCCCCCCAACAGGGTACATCTCAGCTGCTCTAGGTCTCTTCATCCTGAGCCATTCTGGTTAATATTCTCCCACAAATCATATACATGGGCTCTGATAAGCATGATGGAGACCTTCCTCTGATTTTTGACCAGCCCATGGCTAGCATTGTAGAAAACTGGTAGACCTGTCCCAGGAAGGAAAGAAAGAAGGAAGGAAGGGAGGAAAGAAGGAAGGAAGGAGAGATGAATGAATGAATAAAAAAGGATGATGGGAGGGAGGGAGGGGAAGAAGGGAGAAAAGTGGGAAGGAGGGAGGGAGGAAAGGAAGGAAGGTGGAAAGGAGAGAAGGAAGGAAAGAAGAAAGGAAGAAAGAAAGGTAGGAGGGAGGGAGGGAAGGAAGGAAGGTGGGAAGGAAGGAAAGGAGGAAGGTGAGAGGGTGGGAGGGAATGAAAATATTCCCTGAGCCTGCAGTTCCTGTCTCACACAGCATTGGTAGCAGCCTTAGGTGCCCTCTGCCCGCTGGTTTCCCGTGAATCTCTTTGCCAGTCTTCCCTTCATTATGACGGAGTAGAGATGGAGCCTTCAGACACAAAGCTCTTGGTACCTCCCAGGAGCAGGGCTGTACTCACAGTGTATTATAAATAGTATTACATACTATAACTATATCTGACTGGAGCTTGGCCCAGGGTGTCCCAGTTTAATGGATGTATCTCTTCAGCAGGCACTTCCCTCGCCCTGAGTCTGGCCCAATCTTGCTCCTTTTCCTGGGGGCAGCTGCCCCAGCAGTGGTCTCACAACATCCCCGCTAAGGTCTCTGTCTTCCCGTTATAGATCAGGGAAGGTCTCTCCACCTACAGGCATAAAATTTCTCATCAAAGCATCGTCCCTTCCCACCCCTCCCCCATACATCCCAAGTGCATGCCCAGGCAGGCTTTATGGTGCTTGTGTCTCTTTCATTCAGCTGGATTGTACCCATCCTTCCAGACCCATCTCAATACCACTTTCTCTAAGAAATCTTCCCCAATGCCTGTAGCTGTTGCCTCTCCCTTTTTGGTGCTCAATTTTAAAAGCATCGACGGAGCACCTGCAATGTAGCCGTCATCGGAAAGTCAAAGCCTCAACAATTTGTTCCCTTGAGAACTTATATTTAACTGAGGCAAAACAACACAGAAAGTGACAAAGTCCTTTCTGGGGAGATAAAGTGTCTATAACTGGTATGAGTTAGTGCTCTTTTCCTCTTCAAAATTACTTTGTTGACATTTGTTTATCCATGTGCATTTGCTATTCCACATTCCGTCCACCCCGGTGGAATGTAAGCCCATTAGGGCCAGGTGGTCTTTCATTTCTGTGTCATCTTCAGCATCTACTTGAACTTTAAGAGGTGTTTGCTGAATTGACCTGAATGCCATGGGTGCAGGAACCCAAGACCAGGGCTCTGTCTGGTCCTAGCCAGGCTGGCTGGGGGCTCTGGATACAGTCAGTAGGCTTTGAAATTCCAGCATGGTGTTACCAGAGCTCAGAAAGCAACACTAAACTCTCACAAAATGGAGGGAAATTGTCATGGGCTTTGCTGAGCATCGTTTCCTTGTCATAGGCTATGAATAATGTTCAGGATGGAGATGATTTGCAATAAGGTGCCTTGCTGGTGATCAAAGGTTGCCAAACCTGTGGGGTATTCAATCACCTGTTAGCACTATTTATCGCCTGATCTGGGTGACAATGAACATTATGCCTCCAATTGCTTTCTGCCACGGTTCTGTGACATAATTAGGTTGTCCAGGAAGTCTGTCTTGGTGCCATCATACCTTTCATTAGCATAGTGAGTAATGACAGGCTTTTCTGCTACCAGACTGATGCGATTACTTCTCAGAAAACATGGCACAATCTCCAAACACTCAAATGTCAGAGGAAACCTGTGGAAAGCAATTCAAAGTCAAGGCCAGGGGTCAAGGGCAAGGTGTGGCTGGACTGAAGGACTGTTAGAGCTTGGTCACCTGCCCCAGGTGAGAGCTTTGGATGTCAGTCACAGGAAGGCACCTAGCTTTCCTCATAGAATTTAGAGTTCACCAAAGCACTCCCAGTGGTATAGTGCAAATGAATACAGTTGCCAAAAAGGACATTGTTCCCACACAAAACTGGCCATCCAGCTGAAAACGGAAATGTTCACACACACACATCTGCATGTTTCTAAACATCTGGTAACCTCAGGTAACCAAAAAACAATCTCCACCCTCCCCCGAGATTCGGAATTGAATTGTTCTGTTCCATCCAGCTGTTTGGCACTAACTAGAAATTGTCTGTCATTTAAGGAAATCCTTCTAATTACAAACAGCTTTTTCTGCATGAAATTGGACTCAAGTTTGGGATAGTACAATTAGAAATCTATGGGAATCAACGTCTTGTTCCCTCTAGGCCTCATCTATAAAGAACATGAATGATAATGTTCCAGTTTAAGAAGTACTGACCATTGATAGCTTGACGTCTTCTCCCCTTCTGCTGACAGTAAACCTTCCTCTGGCTCATTAAATAACCCAGACACGAATATTCTAAAGGAACTTTTGTTCCTGACCTTATTTTCTCCATTTTCACACACCTAGTGTTAAAGTGTTCAATGATAAAATGGTATTTGCACTTCGATGCCTAAGTTCCCATTTCTGTTTCGTAGAATTATGCAACTGCTGAGTGATCTTGAGTAGCAGCCACCTTGAAAAGAATATTCAAAGGATGTAAAGGCATGGCTGGTATGGGTGGAGCTAATCTACTCTGTCATGAGGAGCCTAAGAACAGGAAGTTCCTTCTCCTAGTTATTATGCAGCAGTTTACCCAACTCAAAAATGGCAGACAAAGACATGTCAAGGTCATCCATGGCATTCAGTCAAAAAGCATGTGCCAGGCATAGTGTTAAGCATTGCAATACCAAGAAAGGTAAAATATAGTCCTTGTTTTCAGGGAGTTTATTTTCTAATGGGAAAGACAATATGGAAAAAAAAATCTATATCCAGACACAACATACACAGGATATATTGGCAGTAAGCTCAGAGGGAAGGTGAACCAACCTATATATAGTATTTAGGGAACATATCCATAGCAGAAATCAGTACACAGAGAATGGAGACCACACTCAACCATCAATAAGAAATGGAAACAATGCTAGGAATCATCTTCATATTCCATAGGATTTTATAAAATCAAAAGAAAATTGCCAGCTTGGTTTAAAATTCCAAGCAGATGGGAATCTAGGCTTCAGCAACGAGCTCTAACACCTTCTTTTCTCCTCTCCAGATCCAATATATCTTGCCTGCCAGTCTCAATCAAGTGTTTCACCACCATGAGTGCTTCTGCCAATTCACATCATTTAGTCAGTCAACATTAATGGAAAATTTGATGCAAGAAGATCACTTTATTAGACACTGTTGAGAATTACCCAAAGGTCTCCCCCAAAGCCTTGTGTCCTTGAAAGCACAAGCTCAAAGAGGCTCTATCTAGCAGGAAAGGCTTCAGATATGGACCCTGTATCAATCATAACCAAGCACTAGCCCAGCTAAGCCTGGAGAGACTCATCACCAGGAATCTGGCCACGTGATGGTCAATTCTTTGGTCATGGCAGTACGTGGAACAAAGACAAGTACAAAATAGTCGTCAGGTCTGAGTGGCCCCTCTTGCTTCTACAGTGAATAGCAAGAGCAGAATGGCAGAACATGGGGTAGAATACAATAAGAGTCACATGGTTTTTCGACCATCTATAAACTCTGACTGGGATACTGGCAACCTAAATGCGAGTTCCTTGACCAATGAGAAGGTAAGGGTAGGGAACAGACATTTACGTAGCTCTCCCCATGTACCAAGCACTGTGCTAAAGAGTTTACAAATATCATCTCATTTAATCAGTGACTGGTGAGTGGACTTACTACTGCAGGAAGGGAACGGTATTGACTTTGAGATTATTATAATGAATGAAACCAAAAGAAAGAAGGAAGTTGCATTTAGATGGAAGAATGGCTCATGAACAGCCCCCAGAGAGATGAAAAAAGAAGCTGGCCCAATGGATTTTATTGCACATCCAAGGACAACCCTAGATACGATTCATGGGATGTTTAGTCACCTTATATTTATCTGAAAAAAGCGACTAGGAAAATCATTGCAGCTTGTTGCTGCTGTCGGTCAGCCACTCAGTTGGGTCCCATTTTTCTTACCCCTGTGGACCACAGCACACCAATGCTGTCCTTAGGGGTTTTTTTTGGCAAAGATACGGAGCAATGTGCCATTTTCTTTTGCAGTTTGGGCACCAGCAACTATTGAAGAGGATGAGAAATTCTACAAGAATTTCTACAATTCTACAAGGAATTCTATAAATCTACAAGAGAACCCCTACCCCTAATTAAATTGGCATGTACCATGATAGTCATTTGAATGCAAAGGTGAAGAACGAGAGAAATATATTGGGAAACAGGGATAAGGAATAAGAAATAAGAGAGGTCAAAGACATGTACATGATACTGGTTGAATATATTCATTAATAAAAGAATCTGAAGGAATGGTATATGGTCAGTAATGTATAACAATACCAAAAATGCCATGGATTATATCTGAACAGATAGGAAACACCTCATTACTGAAGGGAGAGGCATATTTGAAGCAGCTGTGTATAGTCACAACTACCTATTCGTTTGAGCAAGGATGAAAATGGGTACAAAGTAAAAAGAAAGAAGAAAAATGAAGCAAACCACTCCAACTTGCCTTACTTAAATGCTTATTGGAAATGAAAAACAGGATAGGGATAGAAAGAACCCAGACACCTTTATGGCATTTTCAGACAGTTTAACCAATATAAATCTATTGCTATCTGGAAGAGACCAAAAGAGTCTAAAAAGTCCCATAGGCAGGAAATGCTTGACTTACTTGCCAAGTGGAAACAGATGACAGACAAAGAGAATGCCAGGTTGGAATACAAATTCAAAAAATCTTATGTAAAAGAATGGCAGAAAATCTTAAATAATATCATATCATAAGACAGATATGAAGACTAGAAGGTAAAAGATGTTTAAAGAAAACTTGGTGAGAGCCCAACTAAGCAAGGTCATCCCGGGGACAACGGACATAAGTCTGACTCTAAAATTCAACCAACTTCATTCTCTCCCTATTACCTCCAAGATCAAATGCAAATTGTTTTGTCTGACTTTTAAAGCTCTTCACAATTTCATGAAGGAGGACAACAGGAAGAAAAATGGGGAAGATCTACAAAGATTTTATAAGAAATTCTTTTCAACATCAAGGCAGGTGGATCCATGACCCTCAAATGCCATATCCCAGCTCCAGATGTGCTCATTTGGGAGGTGAGAATGGTGCCAAAAGGACAAGGACAAGAAAAGTGGCTGCATTAGCCACAGAGGAGACCCCCACTAGAGGCAACGCCATTGTGAAGACATTGAGGGATTGAAACATCCACAAGGTATCTTAAGGAAGAGAAAACAGCAAAAGTATAGAGGAAACTCTTCAAAACTTATTAACACTCCAAAACAAATCAAAAGAACATCAACAACTGCCAACCAATACGTCTACTTTCCGATCTACCAAAACATATTAATGAGAATAATCTCTATAGGCATGGAGGGAATCACTGATAAGAATATTAGTAGAGAACAGGCAAGCATTTGCAAATGATGTATCACAGTTGTTCATACCTTTACTAGCACATACATGACAGAAAGATATGAAAAATACAAAATTCCACTATACCTATTGATAACTATAAAAAGCATTTGATCTGGTAGAACAAAATGCAACCTTAACAACTCTTGCAAAAAGGTGTCTTCCATGCATACATCAAAATGACAGGATTCTTTGGGGGATGCAACAGAAATAACCTTCTTCAATGATCCTGAAAAATCATGGGAGGCATAAAACAGGGAAATATGTGGCCTCATCAGTTCCCATGTGTTTAATTATCATCTTTATGCAGATGACTCCCAAATCTAAATATCTAACCCTAGCCTCTCTTTTGAGCTCTAGTCTCACATCACCAACAGCCTAGCAGACATTTTGAACTGAGTGTCCCATGGGCACTTCAGACTCAAAATGTACAAAACAAAAAGATCATTCTCTTTTCCCCCAAACCTACCCCACATTCAACAGTTCGTATTTCTGTCAAGGGTCCCAACATCTTCCATTCTTCCAGGTTTGCTACCTTAGTGTTATCCTAACTCTCTCAATCCTCTATCAAGTTAGGTTGATTGTACAAGCTGTTGATTGTAATTCAACAGAATGTCTCAGGTCCATCTCCTTCTCCCTAATCCCCACCATAACCCATGCTGCCATCACTTTTTACATGGACTACTGCAATGGCCTCCAGTTTCTCCCCTCTCCAGCCATCTTCTACATGGCACCCAAAGTGACTTTCCTAAAATACAGCTGACCATGACACTCAATCAAGTCCAGTCTTTTCCTATTACCTCCAGGATCAAAGGCAAACTCTTTTGTTTGGCTTTTAAAATCTTTCCCAACTTCATTCCAACCTCTCTCTGCCGGTTTATTATACATTATTCCCTTCCATACACACTTCAGTCCAACCTTCTTGGTGCTCTTAACATAGGACACTGCATATCCTATCTTCCCACTCCTGCACAGACTGCCCCTGTGCCTGCAACACCTCCATCTCTTAGCATCCCTCACTTACTTCAAAGCTCAGTTCATGAACTATATTGACTGTGAAGATTCTCTCGATCCCCTTTCTTCAGTTACTAGTACCTTTCCCATGAAAGTGCCTTGTGTTTACTGCTTATTCTTTGTATATAAGTCTGTATATATATATAT
>JAQQSK010008758.1:0-13371 GCA_028658325.1 Potorous gilbertii
GTAAACAGTGAGAGAGAAATGTAGTGGGAGGAGAGAGGGTGAAATGGAATGGGGTAAATTGTCTCTCATAGTAAAGGCAAGCAGGAGACTTTTTAATGGAGGGAAAAAGAGGAGAGCTGAGAAAAAGAAAGAAACATGAAGTTTACTCTCATCACATTCGACTAAAGGATGAAATAAAATGCACACTCATTTGGGTATGAAAACCTATCTTACAATACAGGAAAGTGGGGGAGATGGAGATAAGCAGGGGGGAGGGGGGAATGATGGGAAGAGGGAGCAATTTGAAGTCAACACTCAGGGAGGGACAGGATCAAAAGAGAGAATAGAAACAATGGGGAGAATGATAGGATGGAGGGAAATATAGTTAGTCTTATACAATATGACTATTATGGAATTCTTTTGCAAAACTACACAGATATGGCCTATATTGAACTACCTGCCTTTCCAACAGGAATGGGTGCGGAGGGAGGGATGGGGAGAAGTTGGAACTCAAAGTTTTAGAAACAACTGCTGAGTATTGTTCTTGCTACTAGAAAATAAGAGATACAGGTAACGGGGAATAGAAAGTTATCTGGCCCTACAGGACAAAAGAGAAGATGGCAACAAGAGAAGGAAGGGATGACAGAAGAGAGGGCAGATTGGTGATAGGGGACATTAGATTGCTGGGTGTATTGGGGTTGGGGGAGGGGACAAATGAGGAGAAAATTTGGAACCCAAAATTCTGTGAAAGTGAATGTAAAAAGTTAAATAAAGAAATTTATATTAAAAAAATAAAAATAAAAAATAAAGTTTTTAAATTAGTTTATATTCTAAAAAAATAAATATCAAATGTTGTAGTCTATTATACTTTAATTCTTTTTCTGTCTTCAACAAATTTCATTTTTGTCCCAAAAAGTATTTTTTCCTCATAATTAAAGTGAACATTGATGTCTGAGATGACTTACTTTAAAAGACATCATATATTACAGAATATGTAATATATAACCTGTGGTCATGTTTTTTCTATAGAAGCCAATTGTCTTGTATTTTTCCACCTACCTTTGTCCGGGTTAGTCGTCGAAATTTATACAATCTCCATGGAACAAATTCTTACAGCAAAAGTCTCCAAGAGAAAAAAATCTATCATCTTGGCTAATCTTGTTCTTCTATCATTATTAGTTTCAGGAGAATGGAGAAAACAAAACCCTAGGAGTCAGGAGAATGGAGTTCAAGTACAACATCTAGCACCAAGTTATGTTATCTAAGTTATGGCACTCTATGACTGAGTTTCAGTTTCTCATCTGTAAAATAAAAAAAAAAGTTTCAACTAGATGATCTCTTAGTACCTCTACTCTAATGTCTTTGTGACTCTTTTGGCAAAATATTTTTAATGTCTTGCAGATCTCTTGATTGGTATTAAGTAAGAGACAAACACTAATGCAGACATACACACACACATTTTCAATGCAACAGAATTGACCCCTAACTGACTGGAAAGAACTGTGGACCAGCTTCTGGAGGGATGTGTTGCAGTGGTGATTATCACCACTTGTGTGACCTTTGTCATGCCATTTAAACTTTCTTGGCCTATATCCACATGTGTAGAATTAGATCCATGGAACTGATGGTACCATGCAACTCTAACATTTTAAAACGTTAAATCAAGTGAGCACCTCAAAAATGAACCAAAGAAAGCAGACAAGGAATGGGTTCCAACATTTGATTAAGAAGAAGTAATAAAACAAAGAAAAAGAACAAATGAGAAATTAAAACTAGAAAATCTTGTGAAATTTCAGTCGATGGTGGTAATTCTTTCCTTGAAATTGGTAAGTTATTCTTGTGACCACTCTCTTCTTTACTCTTTGTGTATTGATAACCTCTAAGGAAATAGACACATTGATATGTTTTTCTGTTGCTTTTTTCTTGTCTTTCTGGTAGATTAAAACCAGAAATCAATCTTGAGCATTCCCAGTAGCTCAGGCCATTTTTCATTAAAAATAAGAAGCAGTGGCTCCAAAAAAAGAAATCCAGGTTACTATACAGTGGCTGAAAGTTAAAGCTAGTTTTATACCAAACATCTGTCTTCCCTTTCAAACTTCCTCAGCTAGAATTCTCTTCCATAACATAATTACCCCAAATACATGGCCAAGACAAACTGGTTTTGTCATTATCGTAACTATGTACTTTTAGCCACCTACTAATCTTAAAATAGTAAACTATACCTAGATACAACCATTGACCACAAGACTTGTCTATGTAAGAATTTCTGGAATATAGTTACATGTCAGTCAGAACTTTGTTTTTGAAAGGCAAAAATACTCATTTTGGGGTAATCTACTTGGAAAAATTATTTAATATAGACCCAAGTATTAAAAGTATATTAAAATGTATACACACATACAGACATAGATATGCACATACAAGTGTACATATATGTACATATAAATACATTCATACAAAAATGTTTCACACATTTGCATATATGTATGTATATTTGAATATAGTTGTTATTCAATCATTTCAGTCATATCTGACTCTTCATGATCCCATTTAAAATTTGATTGTCAGAGATACTGGTGTGGCCTGCCATTTTTTTCTTCAGTATGTATTAGAAATGAGAAAACAGGTAAATACAGTTAGGTGACTTGTTCAGGTCCAAACTATTATTAAATATCTGATGCCAGAATTGAACACTGAAAGATGAGTCTTCCTGATTCTAAGCTCAATGCTTTATTCCCTATCCACTGAGTCACCTAGCTATGCATGCATGCATGCATGTGTCTATGTATCTATGCATCATATGAATGTATTGATATATATATATACATACATATATACACATACACACGTACATATACATACACATAAATATCAATGTGTTTCATTTGCGGCAAATGAGCCAAAAATCACAGAAACCTCAACCGGACAGGAGGAAAATGATCATAGAAGTCATACTATAAAGTACTTAAGAAATCATGTAGTCTGTTACTTACCGAGAAATGTTACATATAAGGAGACTGTGGCCTAGATATGTAAATTTATTTCTGTAAGGTCCCATAAGTAGTGAATCTCAGAGTTATAACTAAAACCTAGGATCTCTGTTTTCTGTCCATTATAAAACAAAGATTCTCCGCACCATTTTGACTCTCTTAAATAATATACAGATCTTATTCATAATTTAAATTGCTGCTACCTCCTCAGGACTTATTATAGTGCACGGTATGTCACATAATTATTTATTGGTCAATTTATATCTGATTGTTTGATTTCCAATTCAGGATGCCCTAGCAACAACTGAAACACTCACTTCCTTTATGAAATGAATTTTTTGCATTGTTCCCTCCTAAATATAATTACAGACAAGGACATAAAACAGAAAAAGTTAAACTGACTCTTCCTTGGGGATTTTCTTGAGATTATTTGACAGTTAAAAAAAAATTCCATGACTCGTAGCTTTTATAACCAAAGGATACCTTAGATACCTTAAAGATCAACTAACCCAATCCTCCTTCATACAAATGAGAAAAAGAGACTTTAAAAGACAGGTTTTGCTTGAGTTTCTATGAGAAATAAAAATATTCCATGTTTGGTTTCTCAATTTCAAATTCAATATTTCCTTTACTATATAAATCCATCGCTCTGGCTCTCTCTGGCTCTGTCTATCTTTCTGTCAATCTGTCCCTTTCTGTCATTCGCTTTCAACATACATCTATATTGATATCATTTGTGTGTATATACATGTACACACACACATATGTATGTGTGTGTATATAACTATCCTATGTCTATTTTATCTAGCTGCTTTCTAAAGATGGAGATAGATAAAAAATATTTAAGTAGAAATATAGATACATATACACAATATCTTTATGTACATATAGTTACCCAAATATGTGTATAAATATTCAAATGCTTGTGCATTTAATTTTGAAACACATTCATGTGTATAAATGTAAATATACCTATATCCACAGGTCCATAGAGGCATTGACATATACTTACATGTAAATATATACTACGAGCTATACACATATACATTTACATGTGTAAATATATACCTACATGTATATGCATATATATATATAACTTCATTTATATTTAATGATTCAATTGTATTACTTCCACACGTATGTGCAAGCATAGCTATTTGTATATATTTACATATAAAAATGTACTCACATACATGCTGCATACATTTGTATGTATTCATGTCTGTGTGGATGGATATCTATGTAAGTATATATATTTGTGTGTATATGTGTGCATATCCTGTATGTTGAGTAACTATGCACAACCACATATACACAAGTGTATATGATGTGTAGTCATATATAATCCAGTATGAATTATATGTAATAAATTATAACAGTTACATAACCCTCACATTCATTTTTATATATGTGTTTATATGCCTATATTTAATATATGTGTGTTTTATAGTCCACTAAATATGCATGAACATACCACGTATCTATACATATGCATGCCTATGTATTACATTGTGTTCGTGTGTGCAGTAGTTCAGTTTCCTGAGCTTTATGTTATCTTCATAAATTTCAGACTTCAGGGTTATCTATAAGCCTGGAAGAACATATCTTTATATTTTAATGGCTCATTTTAATTGAAACTACAGATGATGGCAGAATCATGAAATGCAGAAGAACTGGTACTGACAAACTTTCAATGAGGATCTGCGATTTTACTTATTTAACCAATATTTCTTAAGCTCCTATTATTTAATAGGCTCTATACTAGTACAAAAATGAACTAATTTCTGTTCCCAAGGAGTTTCCTCTTCTCAAGGTGGAAGGGGGTGATAGGAGAGATGTTACCATCTGTACACAACTAAGGAAACAAATTAAGCAATTTTAGGTGAGGAAAAGAGATAGGTAACACTTGGAGGCAGGAGGAGACTCAAAAAAGTCTTTAGAAAATAAGTGGCACCTGAGATGAGCTTCGAAGAGTTTGAATTGGAAGTAATTAAAGATTTTAAGGTGGAAATGTTGTGGGGTTTCTCAAATTCTGAAAAGAGACACCTAAGGAGACCTAGACTTTAACAGGAATGGGCATGACAAGGAGCACACTTGATTAGTCTAGAAATAGTTTGTGTTGTAAAACTAACATCTTGAACTTGACAGATTCACTACTCCTTTCAGCTGAGCAAGAGGATGTGTTTATTTTTGGCTTTTGATTCACCTCTTCTGGAAGATGAAAGACTGGTTAATGTCATGGAACTTCACCTTCTTTGTTGATAGTGGTATGTGGAAGACTATTCTTCAGTGATGCAAAGGACACATTAACAGTTGTCCCACCCACCTCCTTAAAGGAAATAAAGGAAATCAGAACTGGGAGATATAGAGAGCAAGAGTGCCAAGAATAAGGGACAGTCAGAAGTAATTTCCCTTCTGAGGAAAAGGAAGGAAGTCAATGTTACTTAATGACAGAGTAAATGAAAAAAAATTAGGTGTAAGAAGCCTGAAAAGGACAGACTACAAAGAACTTTGAAAGACAGACAATTTTGCATTTAATTCTGTAAGTAATAGGAAGCCACTGGAATTTTTTGAATCGATTGAAAGCTTGTGTAACTTGGATGAAGGTGCCTTGTACATTAAGAAGTAAATTAGGAAGAGGAAAGGATTTGAGAGGGAAAATAATGAATTGAGTTTTGGATGCATCAAATTTAAGGTATTTATAAGAGTTAGTTCAGGGTTTCTAAAAGACTGTTAAAGTGAGAAATAAGAAATCACAAATGGCCTTGACTGGACAAATAGATTTCAGATTATCTATATAGAGATCCATTGGAGCTAATTTGGTCATCCAGTGAAACAATAGATAGAAGAAAGAAAAGGTCCAAGGACATAACCTTGAGAGTCACTCATGATTATGGGGTATGATCCTTATAAAAATCCAGCAAAGGAAACCGTGGGGTTATCCAAGAGTAGGGGAATTAAAAGAAAGTTGTTTTATGAAAACTTATATGTAACTATCAAGGAGAATAAGTATATAATATCAAATACCCTTAGATAGATCAAGGAGGAAGAATGAAAAAAGGCCATTACATTCGGCAAATAAGAGATCTTTACTGATTTTGGAGGGAGCAGTTTTAATTGAACAATGAGGGAGGAAACCAGAATGTTCAGAGTTAATATAAGAGTGAGAGAAAAAGTAGAGCAATTTATTCTAGACCAACTTCTTAAGGAGTTTATCCATGAGATGGAGGAAGGATTCAGGATGATAGCAAGAGAGGGTAGAAGAATTAAATGAGGGTGATTTGAGGATGAAGGAGGCATGAACATGGCTGTAGGCAGTCAGGACTATCCAATAGAGAGGGAAATATTGAAGACAGTGTGATACTAGAAATGGTAGACATAATTTTCTGGAGAGGATGAGATATAATCAGATCACTTATTGCCGTAAAAAGATTTGCCTTGCCAAGGTGAAAGACTGCCTTGTTATGTGAGAGAAGGATGAAAGAGTAGAGAGTAGATTAAGGCATTTAATTGTTGTAAGATAAGGAGGAGTGGGAAAAGAGGGCACTTCTAGTGAAAGACCTCAATATTTTCAGTGAAATACGACATACCACATATGAGTTAAGAGCATGAGGATCATAAAAACTATAGGAGGTTTGAGAAAGAATGACAATTTTTGAGAAACCAATGTAGCATTTGATACTGAATTTATTAGGCAGATGAAAAAGGATAGCAGGCAGGGCCAAAGTGAGATTATGCAACCCAAATTTGTAGTCAGAAAGTCAGGGAATAAGAATTTATTAAACATCAGCTATATACCACGTGCTGTGCTAAGCACTGGGAAATGCAATAGAAAGGCAAAAGACAGTAATTCTTCCTCTCAAGAAACTTACAGGAATCCAAGGAAATCCAGAAATAGATATGAGAAACAAGAGCATTACAGTTATAAGAGAGAGAAAATTGCCATACTGGAAACATCAATTGCCTTGTTTGAAGAGCCAGGATGCCAGTGTCACTAAACTGAAGGATACATGGAAGGTAGAGAGGGGTGGATTATAAAGTGTAAGAAGACTGGAAAGCTGTGTGTGAATAAGTTATGGAGTGTTTTGAATGATAAGCAGAGACTTTTGTATTTGATCCTGGATGTGAGAAGGCACTAAAATTTTGTGAATAAGGACATGATATACTCAGGTGTTTACTTTCAGAAAATTACTTTGGTGGGTGAATGCATGATACACTGGAGTAGAGAGAGACATGTAGTAGGCAGATCAACCAGAAAGTGGACACAGTAATTCAGCAATAAGGTGTTTAATGTACCAGGGAGGTGGCAATAACAGAGGAGAAGAGTCATATTCAAGATATTGCCAAGGTGAAAAAGATAGGCATTGGCAGCATATTTCATATTTTGAGGAAGGGAAAGTGAGCAAGCAAGAACAACACATAGGTTTTTACAGTTGCAGGATTGGGAAGATGGTGTTTCTGTCAACAGTAATGTGTCCATCCTTTGTTGCCAAAGAAGACCACGGCATCAGAAAAATGATGACATGACTTACACTTGATGTTGTTTGGCGTGAGGGAGGGCAGTGTAAGGTCACCAGCCTCACTTCTCTGGAGTCATGTGGATTCAGTGACTGGAGATGGCTGAGGATGCAATGGGAGACCTTGATTCCTTTAGGCCAAGGCTTATTTAGTACTCACTTAGGGTGAGATAATGCCCATTCAGTGAATAGAACTGTTTAAGAGGTAGTCAGAGGATGGCACCTTTAATGATCCAAAGAAAAATAACTAAACTGGGCTGGGAGGAAAACAGCAAGTTACTATTGGTAGTCATTCTTAAGCCAGGAAGGCTCCAGAAAACAGTCCTTAAATGGAACTTCGGCAGGGGTGTAATTTAGTACAATCTATGGGCTTCTGAGTCCAATAGATGTAAGGTTTTGCTAAAGGGAAGGGAAAGGAAGGGAAGGGAAAGGAAGGGAAGGGAAAAGAAGGAAAGAAAAGGGAAGGGAAGGGAAGAAAAAAAGTGGAAGGAAGAGAAAAGAAGGGATCTTGCCAGTTTCATTAAAGGAGTCATCCCTTGATTAGTTCTTAAACAGGCTTATTCACTGAAGGGGCATTACGTCAACCTAAGTGAGTACCAAATAGGCCTTGTCCTACAGGGGCCAAGGTTTTCCAGTGCAATTTGAGCCATCACCAGTCATCCTGATCAATATATGTGCATTGGATCCAGATGACTGTGAAGGAGAAGTGAGGCTGCTGAATTTGCCTAGCCCTCCCTCACTAAAAACAAGTCAAATGCAAGTCATATCATCATTTCTGTGATGGCATGGTCTTCTTTGTTTAGTAACAAAGGATGAGCATAGCAATCTGTAAGTAGGTCCGGCTACCTGAATGGGGACCCAGATAGCTAAGCAACTCAGTCTTCTTCTCCTGTCTCCCACTCACCTTCCTTCTCGTATCCAAAGGAAGATAAATTTGGATGGCCAGAGAATGCCCATTCAACAGCAATAGGGAAGATTAAAGGGAGGAAAATTTTGGGGAAAGATAGTATATTAGGTTTTGGGCATATTGAATTTAATATTTCTTTCTTAAATTGAATTATTGTATTTGTTTTCAGTGTTATAAAATCACTTCCATGTATCTTAAATTTTTCCCTCTCCCCTCCTCCTCCACCACCCTCCACACTTCCTCCCTGAGATGGAATAAATTTTATATAGGTTCTATGTATACATTTCTATTAAATACATTTTGACCGTAGTCATGTTGCATAGAAGAAATAAAATGAGTGTTAAAAATGATAACACAAAACAAAATACAATACAAAATAAAATAGTTTGTGCCATCCAGCAATAGAATCCCATAATTCTTCCTTTGGATATGGAAGGCATTTGGCCTCAAGAGTTCATTGGAAATAGTTTAAGTCCTTGCATAGCAAAGAAGTGTTAAGTCTAGGAGAAAAATTCCTCCCACACTGTGGTTATTACTGTGTACAAAGTTCCCCTGGTTCTGTACGTTTCACTCTGCATCATTTCATACAAGTTTTTCCAGATATCTCTGAAGTCTTCCTGTTCATCATTTCTTATAGGACAATAGTATTCCATTACATTCATATACCACAATTTATTCAAAAATTTCCCAATTGATGGGCTTCCCCTTGATTTCCAATTTTTGACCACCACAAAGAGAGTGAATGGCTTAAAAAGCTGTGATATATGAATGTAATGGAATATTCTTGTGCAAGAAGACATGATGAATAGACAGATTTCAAAAAATCCTGGAAAGACTTGTATGAAATGATGCAAAGTGAATCAAACAGAACCAGAAAAATATTGCATATAGTATCAGTAATATTGTATGATCATAAACTATGAACGATAAGACATGTATAAAGGATTTATGAAGGAAAGTGTTTTCCACATCCAGATAGAGAATTGATATAATTTGAATAAACATTGAAGCATGATTTTTGATTTAATTTATTCTTTCTCATATTCTTCTCTTTTGTTCCTTTTTTTTTACAACTTAGACTAATATGGCAAACTCCCTACCATTTTCAGAATAGGAGAGAGGAGAGTAGGGGGAGAGGAAAGGGGAAGTAAAAAAATGGAGCTCAAAATTTTGTGAAAATAAATGTTAAAAATTTCTTGACATGGAACTAAAGAAAAAACAGTATTTGCAAAAAAAGGAAATCCAAAAATGAAAACTAGCCATATTGTAACCAAAATCTAGAGCTTGGTCCAGTGAGTTCTGAGGTTCTGAGGGCTAAGTCAAGAGGTAATGAAGCTTATTAATTGCACCATTGCATGAATAATTAGGTCCTGCTGCTTTTCAGAGACACATTTGAGTGAATTCAAAAGAATCCTGGATTAGGATTCACAAGATCTGAACTGTAGTCCTAAAATCCTGCCCCTTAAGAAGATCTCTCACATAACTGAATGTAGGGGCAATGTCTCTCCCTTTCATTTCCATTTTCTTAGATGGCAGTTACATTGAAGTTCTGTCTGAACCTAGTCTAACAGTCAAATTTTGTTGTTTTACAATTCTTTTCAAGTTCAGTCCCGTTCTGAACTTGCTTTTTGTATGTTTTCATTTTTTTTTACAATTCTCCTTTTCCTTTGCAATAAACCTGTCATTTCCTTTTTTTCTGAAAAATTTGCGACAATTCTTCTCTTAAAGATTTAGATTAAAAAGAAATGAATAATTCTTTGAATGACAAAAATCAAGGAAAGTATCTGGACCCATTATAATATGGAGAGAAATAGATAGAGAGGAAAGGAGGGAAGGAAAAAGACAGCAAAAGAGATGGAAGTATGCTCTTCAAATGGATTTCAGGAGGTTTGCATCTGGGTATATACATTTCGTTCACTGCCTTTTGAAGGAGAGAAGGGAGCAGGAATATCTAGTTTCAAATTACCCAGAATAGAAATTCTGAAAAACCATATCGTCAAATGATATGGTCATCTTTTTCTTTATTTGTTGAAATGCTCCTAACCCACAGTTTTTGAAACCCAAAGCAAAATGGCATTGCTTATGGCATACAGATCATACCGCAAATATCTTTCAGTGCTAACATTAACAAATGTCAATGACAATGAGAGAAAACTCAATGTTAACATTATGGTTTTCCTACATACAAAAAAATAGGCTTTCAAGTGAATATTTATCTCCATATTATGAAAATGGTAAAGGAATATAAGAGGAAAATATATATATATATATATATATATATATATATATATATATATATTTGTTTATCAACACATGATGCTTATTTTAAATATTGGCTAATATATCATATTTCTGTTGCTTTATAAGTAAATCTGAATAAAATATCTAACTGGTTCTTTGGAGATGTCTACTTTCATTTCTATTCAATGGTCTAAATATTATTTTGAAGGCTGAGAGTCAGGCAGCTTGGATTCTTCTTTAGATCTATTATTGACTCACTGTGTGACATTGATTAAGTAACATAATTTCTAAATTTGAATAGGACTACAAATTTCTCAAATCCAAGGATATAAATGAGATTTTCACTTGCCAGAGAGAACCATCATTGAATATCCCCACCTTTCGTTTTTCTTTACAATTCATTGACAGATGCTACTTTTTCCCACTGTTCTGGATAGAAAAAAAGGAACGCCAAGGCTAGAATCACGCAAGTTGGGTTCCAGCCAGAGATCCACTTGAAAGCTTTGTCAAAAGCTTTTCTAAATGCACTAAATATTTGAATAAAAGTTGAAAATTCCATATGGCTACCCCAATAATAAGAAATGCAGGTACTCCTTGTAATAGTTGAGCTAGTTTAGTGACAAATTATTTAAAATTTACCTTGTACTTTGTGGTCTAAGAAACTATTATTATGGAGGGTGACAATGTTTAGAACTCCTACCTTGCCAAAACTTGATTTTCTTTAGTCCTTCAGTTGCTGGTAGATTCTGATTGGTGTGTTCTGCATGAAAAGTATGTTATTATGTAAAGCCCCTTCTTCTGGTTGTTGCCCACATCCTTAACTCAGAATCCTTCAATTAAAAAACTCATTGCCAAGATTAACTCCCCAGATTTCTCAGAAACTGAGGTCACTGAGGTACTTGTGAAAGAAAACCGAGAGGGTGGAAGCTATCTTATGCATATGAGGGTCAAATTCAGCTTTGCTTAGGCAAGAACTCGTCCTTCACTGCCATGTGCTTATGTTGTGAAGTACCACTGCATTTTGTGGTTTGTGATAGACTTTCTCTTTTTCTTAGAGATAAAAAGGAAATGAAATAGCAAAGCTGTTACAAAAGTCCTTTTAGAAAATGGTGAATACTCATTTACTGAAGGAAGAATATCCTTGGAAAAATCTTTCCTTCTCTACATAATGTTTAAATTCTTAGTTATCAGCAGTCAATTTCAGTCACTGCAGCTAGGTCAAAAGAAGAATTTTTGAAATAGTATTTAATCAATAAAAGTAATATTATGAAAGTTGATCCAGAACTCCTGCTCAGACAGGACATGACTTGTATCCTTCAGTTGCCCAGTATACTTTCAGAAAGCAAAAAGAGCCTGAATAAAGTATAATTGGATATAATTAGGTCCAGGGGAAATGTCTCCATATGACAAAGTCCAGACCCATTAATTGCAGCAAGTTGAGTTGAGCATATATTAACTTCTATAGGTTTCTGATGATGATCCCTAGATTAAAATAAAATGTCAAAAATGTTTATTAGTCAACAATTTTTCAAAAAGAAGAAAAACTTTTGTTAATCACTTGAAACAAATGTTTAGCCCATAGACACAAATTAAAATAAGAGAGGTACTACTCACACTTGAAAAAAATATTTGAAAAAAATAAACAATGAAACAAGATGCTGGCAGGGATATGGAGAAATAGTTATACTCATTCATTGCTGGTGAAATTGAAAATGAGTAGAATGTTATAGGAAAGCAATTTGACAGTTTTCATGAAATATTATAAGATTAATAACCCTCAGAGAGTTATGTATATGTGTATATACACATAGAAATATTTGTGCGTGGGTAGATACATACATATGTTTTAGAATGTTGCAATCACCAAGGGGATAAAATTGAGGGATAACTCAAAGAACATTGAAGAGGTAGATGATACATATGAGCAAGTTATATAATATTTAAATAAATTTTCTAGGAGAAGCGTTGAAAAGACTTTAATCATAGAGCTGTTTGACTAGAAATGAAGGTAGACCAGTTCCATAATGAGAACGTGAGAAAACTTTTACGCAATGTCAAGATATTTAGCAGAAGGTTGATAATGTATATAAAAAAATCTTTAGCCACATTTTGAGTCATTTTGAGTACATCATGTAAATTCTATTGAGAATATTTCTAGAATAAAACAGGTCTTCATAAGAAGCAAAGAAAGAAAAAACTCTTTGGCCATATGGTAAAGTGGACATGAATTTGAATATAGAAATGATAAATTTGCCCTGGAGACTTTTATTTTGAAGCAATCATTTAACTTTACATAACACCATCTTTACATTTGGAAAAATTGTAGTTTTAGAATTAAAAGAGACATCATTTAATTCACTTCTTTCCTTACCCTCAGCCTTAGCCCACCAGTTATATAAGGGAGCTTACTGAAGCTTTGAGAGGTTATTTCCTCACCTTTAATATGGAGACATGAATACTTAGTTATACAAGCCAACTCATGGGATCATTGTGAAAATGAAACATGGTAGAATTTGCAAAAGCTCTTTATAATGGTATTTTATATATAATATATACACACACACACACACACACATATATATATATGTGTGTGTGTGTGTGTGTGTGTGTGTATGTGTGTGTGTGTTACATGACAGAGTCAAGTATGCCTGGTTGTCTGCTCTTTTGTGAATAATCATATCTGTCCTTTAAATTCCTTCTTCATATTTGATTTAACATTTTCATTTTTCCCTACTTC